>CAWUFW010025146.1:0-49243 GCA_963921515.1 Calotriton arnoldi
AATGTAACGCAAGTATATAGTTGTTGCTGCTGCCTGTTGAAAAATACTAATATGTCGGGATTCTGGATGTAAACTGAGATTTTCAGCATGCCTAAAATTAGACCACTTTCACAGACAGACAAACTGAACCTCCACTATGAAGACATCCATAGTTTTAAATAGAAAGTAAAATTGTAGAGTTGTAATTGGAGAATTTTGTGGAATGGAAAATCCTCCAGCAGAATCACCCTTTTCACTGGGATATTATGGCACAAGTCGTTCTAATGGAGGATTCTCGTTTGGCAGAAGATCTTCCTCTTTGGAGTTTACCACTTGCTCTACACACGGGAGAACAGTTGGTTAGCACTCAACCCTAAATCAGACTTCTGTGCTCTCGTTTGAGGAATAAAGCCACTTTTGTCCCTTTCATTGAAACTAATTCTGTTATTTACTGCAGTCCATATCATGCCTGGTTAGGATCAATTGACCTTAAGACGCAATGAGCCCTTCTGGAACTTTTGTTCAATTCTGTACTGTCCCACTCACCCTCCTCATCCTCATTTCCTGCTTTGTATTTGTATGTACAATTTTTATGCAACCTTTGATTTTTTAATATTTCCACTTGAGATATTAACAGCAAAACATAAAAAGTATAAACAGAAACAACTTACAGACACCTACCTTCATCTGTATGTTTGTAGCATATGTCGTAATTGTGGAACCTAAAGTCATCAATGCAGGTGTTTTTGGTGTAGCAGTCACAGACGCCTGTTCGCTTGTAGCAGCCATGTTGCTTAGGACATATTTCATCTTCTTCCACAAAGTAGGAATAGTCTGGCAACCCTGTGCAGTAAGAAACGTGGCACATTCTGCTTTACTTATTTCATTACATGTTTACTTATTACAGCAAATTACTATGTAGGGAGACACAACCTACGATTTAGAGATCTTGTCGATCCCAGGAGTAATAAGGAAATGGGTTTAGAAGTTATCAGGATTACATGTAATGTTCAGTTCCAAAAGCCCTGAAGTAATTATTCCAAATACTGTTATGAATTGGGGGACAGCATGTCTGTGGTTCAAAATGGAAGTATAAGGGCTGTAGTGCAAATAATGCATTGTGATAAGAAGCTTTTTGAAACAAGTTTTTTGCCCTGCATTGGCTGCAATGTCAATGCTTCCTTTGTCATATTTTTAATAACTATATTGTTGCGTAGCTGTCGATCCCATGCCAATATGATAAAATGTCTAAAAGCAAAAATGTTCTTTGGTCTCAAAAAGCACACATTGCCATGTTGAGTGTGGCAGGGCTTTTCCTTGCAATACAAGACAGGCCTGGTTCTCTGATAACATGAGTGCATTAGTGTTTAGTTAGGCTTAGAACTAGGAAAATTAACTAACTCTTTAAATGGTAATGCTAACAAATGTGAGCTCAATTGCAATATTTTTATTTTTGAAAACACCTGTTTGACATCGATCATGTAAAAGGCACAGGGGGAAAAGTTTCAATTTCTCTGCTCTGGTGCTACATTTACAGGTACATGTCCATCTCGCCTTCTTGAAAGGAAGAAGAAGCTGTTACATTTGCTTGCCTTCCACACATTTCTGCAAAGAGGCTTTGACGAAATTGGGTTATTGGCTGAGGGGGTGAAATAACTTCTCAAGAAACAACCACAATCCTTGTCCTGGTGAAACACAAAGTCACTAAATTAACCTGTGCTTAGCTCTCTGGTAGCTTGGCACAAAAGCAGTCAGGCTTAACTTAGAGGCACTGTGTAAAGTATTTATGCAACACACAAACAGTGATAAAGTGAAAACACAACACAAAAAAAAATTCAAAACAATTTAGAAAAATAGGATACTTTTTAATAACTAAAATTACACCTATGCTTATTAAATTCAATCAGTAGTACCAGAGTTATGAAAAGTTAATGTTTTTAGTGAAATCTAGTGCCTAAAAGATCAATGTGGCAACCGTGGGTATCTGGTCACAAAAGCCTGGGGCAAAGTCAAAGGTTAAGGCCGAACGCAATGGAGTACAGGTTGGATACACAAGGTGGATTGGGTCCGGTCTCAGCTTAACTTCCAATTTAGAACATTTCTTGAAGAAAAGTCCAGGCGAAGGCAGAGTTCAGAGGGGCAGGGCAGCAGGCTGTGTCCGAGGAGGAGTCGTCATTGCTGGGGAGCGCTGGATGAAGTCTCGGTGAAGACGTCGACGATGACTGGAAAAAGCTTAGAGCGGAGGAAGGCAGGTTTCCAGGCTGAGGAGGTCATCGTCATCAATGAAAGCCTGTCATGGTCGAGGCGGGCGAAGATTTTTACCTCGGGCTTAGACAAATTTTGGGAATTTAAAAACCCACCATAGGGAAGAAGCTGCAAGCTGTAGCCAAAGAGGGCTCTATGATGGCGGATATTGTCGCTCGGAGGTCCCACTGAACAGGGTTTGCTGATACAGAGAAGAACATAGTGGGAGCTACCGCAAAGTAAAGCCGACTGGAGAGGTACCTTGGGCAGATTGGCACGCAGGTAGGTCCTGGTCTTCTGACGGTTCTTCTGCCCCCAATGTTTATGGTTATGCTGGAGCAGCACCTCTAACACCCCTTCAAGGGTCCAGGAATTGGGAGGCACCACCTGGAGGTGTTAGGACTCACTCAAGCAGAGGCCAAGTACAAGGTACAAGGTCTCTGGAGCATGTTACATTCCTGTAGCTACACAGGAGACCAGCCAACTTGCCCTTGGAGTCTCTCTGGTAGTCCTGGGTTCTAGCAATAGGCGGGCCTCAAGCAGCAGGTCAGTCTTCTGAGGAGCAAGGCAGGCCTTAAGCCACAGGGCAGTCCTCTGGTAGCAGCAGGGCAGTCCTCTTGGGTCCAGACAGTCCTTCTGAAGTCTTCCATAGGTCCAGGAGTGTACTGAAGAGTTGTTCTGGGGGTCCAATATTTATACCTAGTGCCAGCCTTTAACCCCTTCGACGCTTATGACGAGCTGGACTCGTCATGGCACACAGTGGTCGTGTGCTCATGACGAGTCCAGCTCGTCATAAGACCACCCACGGGGGAAGCGCTGGCGCTCCCCCCGTGGGAATCCGATTGTTGGTTTTTTTGGGGGGAGGCAGGGGAAGGGCTCCCCTGCCTCCCCCCGCCCCCCCCTCAATGATGTCAGCGCATGAGGCGCGCTGACGTCATTGGGGTTTCCTTTGTTCCCCGACGCGCTGGAAGCCATTTGCTTCCAGCGCATCGGGAATAAGGTGAGTTTTAGCTCCGGGGAGGGGGTTTCAAAGAAAAGAGGCATCGAGGGAAAGGAAAGGGTTTTCCTTTCCCCGATGCCTCTTTGTGCATTCCTGCTGCACGATCATGCGATCGTGCAGCAGGAATGCCCACTAGACCCCAGGGAATTTTTTCTTTTTTTTTTTTTAAAGTGAAAATACTGTTTTGGGGAGCGGCCCCTTGGGCAAGGGTCGCTCCCCTTTGGAGGCCATATGTTTTTAGTGGTCTGCCCCCTTGGGGGGCAGTTTTTATTATAGCGCAGGCTGTACCCAAAGGTGTCAGAGCGCTTCACAATAGGAACAGTAACATTACATGAGGAGAAGGTTACAAGTGAGCATAATACAAAAGCAAGCGTTACATTACATGAGGAAAAAGTGACAATTGTGCAAATAAAACAAACAAGATACAAAAAGAGGTATGCGTTACAAGATACATGAGATACAAAATACAAATAGAGGTATAATACTGCAGTAAGTGGCAGTCACTAAGAACACACTGGGAAGGCACTTCTATAGGCATGGAGTACAGAGTTTCCTATAGTGGAAGAACTTCCTTGAGGGAGTAGAGAGGGCGTGAATTAAACAGGAGACTTAAAATGAAGGGTACACAAATGCAGCACAGCACGCAAGGGTGAGGAATGTACAGGAAAAAGTACAAATTTACAATGAAGAGCGAACTTCCTAGAGGGGGCTGAGAGTGAAAGTATTAGTTCTGAAAGTGTCTTTGGAAGAGAAGAGATTTGAGGTCAGCTTTGAAGGAGGAGGTGGCACAGAGCAATGGGGGAAGCGAGTTCCAGATTCTCACCGCATTGCCTGAGAAGGATTGCGCCATCGATCTTTCCCTTTTGAAGACGGGGGGTGGCTCAAGCAGAAGTTTTTCCGAAGGGCGAGAGCCACCGGACAATTTCAATTTATTCGCCATGTAACGAGGGGAGGACGTGTGTAAGGCTTTGTGTGTGATGCAGGCAGTTTTGTAAATAGATCTTGCCTCAATCGGAAGCCCTCGAAGAGAGGACAGGATAGGAGTGACGTGGTCGCTTCGTTTAGACCCTGAAATGAAGCGAGCTGCTGAATGGAGGATGGATTTGAGAGGGGAGAGGTGGGATTTGGGTAGGCCCGTCAGAAGAGAATTGCAATAATCCAGTCTTGAGAGAACCAGAGATTGTACCAAGGTTTTTAAGTCTTTCTCCGGGAAGAACCGACGGGTCCCCCATAGAAGGCGCAACTGGTAACGTGCGTTCTTAGCAATAGAGTTGATGTGGGAGATTAGGTTGAGTCTTTTGTCAAGAATGACACCTAGGGATTTAGCGCTGTCGACAATGATGGGTTTGTTGTTGAGTAGGTTCAGCTGATCCATCCAAGATGGAACAGGAGGAGGTGAGAGAGAGGTAGAGAGGAGGAGGAATTCAGTTTTGGTGGGATTCAGAATGAGTTGGTGAGCTAACATCCAGTTGTGAATAGAGTTGAGAGTAGAGTTGAGTAGGGAGAGATCGTGTGCGGAAGATAAAGGTATCTTCCCACTAGTCCACCAGGCATTTTTTTGTGGGGAGTGGCCCCTTGGGCAAGGGTCGCTCCCCCTTGGTGCATTATTTGTGGCTGTCTGCCCCCATGGGGGGGGGGGAGATGTCGCCATTTTTTTTATATTTGGCCCACTAAACCACCAGGGATTTGTTTTGGGGGGTGGCCCCTTGGGCAAGGGTTGCTCCCCTTTGGGGAGCATTAATTTGGCTGTTTCTGCCATCCTGAGGGGAAGATCGGCTGATTTGTTTTTTTGTAGGTCCACTAGGCCACCAGGGGTTTTTTTATGTTGGGGAGCGGCCCCTTGGGCAAGGGTCGCTCCCCTTTATGGGAGGATGATTGTGGCCATTTCTGCCCTCTTTGGGTGGCAGAATAGCAGTATGTTTTTAGGCCCATCTGCCCCCAAGGAGGGCAGAAGCCACAAGACACCACGGTTTTTTAAATTTTTGTGTTGGGGAGTGGCCAAAAGGGCAAGGGTTTCTCCCTTTTACGGGGTGAATATTTTATTTATACTCTTTCGCCCACCTACCCCTTAGCTTGGCTGGTGGATTGTGTGTGGACTGTTGCATTATTTGCATATGTGATTGTAATGTTTTTTTCTCCTTTTTATTCTAGTGTAAAGCTTTTGATTCCTGTTTGCGGTTTCGGCAGTGGTTGTTCTGCAGTTTTGCGTAATTGCATTTATTTGGTAAGAAAAATATTTTTGTTGTGTGTACTCCAAATGAGTATTATTGTCATGCATGAATGAATTTTTTTGTAAGTGGTGTCATAATGGCAGCATATTTGTTAGTGTTCAGAGCATGAAATTCTTTGCGATGTTTTGCATTGTCTTATGTGTAAAAAATGTTTTCTTCTTTTTTAGTGGGATATTGTTGATCCTTACTGTGTCTGTGCAGAGTAGGTGGTGGTGAGTCTAGCTGCTTCTGTCACGTGAGTGGTATAGTGTTGGAGTATATAGGTCTTTGTGATAAAGCTACATTTTGTTTATTTCTTTTTTTACAAAGGGTTTGTTGTTGTTGACTTGTTTGACAAGTAACCTTTATTAGTAAGCATTATGGCTAGCCGTAGAATGACTGCTCAGCAGGTGGTTGGTTTGCTTCTTGAATCTTCCTCTGAGCAGGATTATGAGACTGACAGTGCGTCTGAGGGAGAGGAGGGAGGGGAAGATTCAGGCAGTGAGTTTTCTCTCCACATGGAATCATCGGATGATCAAGGTACTCTCAGTGCAGATGAAGTGCCTGTTTTAGAGGAGGATACTAATGTGCCGATGGTGCAAGAGGCATCTGTATTGCAGCCTGGGGCTGCTAGGCTTCCTACTGGAAGTGCTGGACTCTGGGTTGATCCAAACATGGTGCAGCCGGTGTTGCCTGCCTTTAGTGGTTATGCAGGGTGTAGAGTGGATTGTGAACATTATTTGCCTATACAGTATTTTCAGTTGTTTATGGATGATGTATTTTTGGGTGAGATTGTTGAGCAGACTAATTTGAATGCTGAACAGTTTTTGAGGGACAACAGTGCCAGACTTAGGCCCCATTCTAGAGCTACCCGGTGGAGTCCCACAAATCTGGAAGAGATGAAGAAGTTTTTGGGTTTGACTTTTTTGATGGGTTTGATAAGGAAGCCGTCCATGGGTTCATATTGGTCTACCAGTCCCTTGATGGCAACGGCCATATTTCCTGCAGTTATGACTCGTGATCGGTATTTACTTTTGCTTCGGATGCTGCATTTTGTTGATAATGGTTTGGCGTTGCCACGAGATCACCCTGAATGTGACCGTCTTTTTAAGATTCGGCCTGTTCTTGATCACTTTGTAGATCGATTTTCAGAGATCTATACTCCAGGGAAAGAAATATCTATTGATGAGTCTTTGGTCCTGTTCAAGGGCCGTTTGGTTTTTAGGCAGTACATTCCTAGCAAGAGGGCACGCTATGGAATTAAGCTGTATATGTTGTCTGAGAGTAGGACAGGATATGTTTTTAATTTGCGTGTGTAGACTGGTAGGGATTCCACTATTGACCCCCTGGTTGTCCGTCCACTTTTGGAGTTTCAGAGAAAATTGTGTGGGATCTTGCTAGAGGACTGTTTAACAGAGGCCACCATTTGTACCTTGATAACTTCTACACTGCTGTGCAATTGTTTAAGGAATTGTTCAAAGTGGACACTTTTGCTTGTGGCACAATCCGCTCTAACTGTAAAGGTTATCCAAAAGAGCTTGTTTGCAAAAACTTCAGAGGGGACAGTGCAGTTCCTTGCGTAGTGATGAACTACTAGCTGTGAAATTTGTGGACAGGAGGGATGTGTACATGCTGACTACCATCCATGATGAGAGTACTTCACCTGTGGCTGTTTGGGGTCAGATTGCTGAAGAGCGCAAACCTGTGTGCATTTTAGACTACAATAAGCACATGGGTGGTGTTGATAGAGTAGATCAGAGGTTGGAACCTTACACTGCTATTCGTAAGGCTTACATTTGGTATAAGAAGTTGGCAATCCATCTCTTCAATTTAGCAACTTTCAATGCTTTTGTTGTGTTCAAGGAGTGTTCTCCTGCGTCAAAGTTGACTTTTGTTCAGTTTCAGCAGTCTGTCATAGGCAGCCTTGTTGTTGTGGAACAGGCAAGTGTTCCTAGAGTTGGAGTGGTGGAGGATGTGGCTCGATTGAAAGATCGCCACTTTCCTGATCACATTCCTCCTACACCCTCAAAAGACTTTCCCACTAGGAGATGTAGAGTCTGTTGGCGAAGAGGTGCGCGGAAGGAGACTCGTATGTACTGCCCTGAGTGTCCTTCTAACCCTGGGCTGTGTGTGCCTGCTTGTTATAGAGCGTACCACAAGCAAAATAATTATTGGGAGCAACCATGAGTGGTAAAGTGAACTGCCTAGTCTGTAATGTTTAAGAATTGTTGTTCTGTTTCAAGGTTGGCATTAGTGCAATGTATTTAGTTTCTGATTTTGTGTTTGTAGATTTGTATCTATTTGCAATTTGTTTGTGTTTTCTTTTTGTATAAAAAAATCCTAAATGTGATGGTGGTGTGTGTAGGCTGGTGCTTGGCTGGCGGTGTGCGTGGAGTGGCGCTTGGCTGGCGGTGTGCGTGGAGTGGCGCTTGGCTGGTGGTGTGCGCGGAGTGGCTCTTGGCTGGCGGTGTGCGTGGAGTGGTGCTTGGCTGGCGGTGTGCGTGGAGTGGCGCTTGGCTGGCGGTGTGCGTGGAGTGGCGCTTGGCTGGCGGTGTGCGTGGAGTGGCGCTTGGCTGGCGGTGTGCGTGGAGTGGCGCTTGGCTGGCGGTGTGCGTGGAGTGGCGCTTGGCTGGCGGTGTGCGTGTAGTGGCGCTTGGCTGGCGGTGTGCGTGGACTGGCGCTCGGCTGGCGGTGTGTGAGTAGTGACTTGCAGCTGGTCACTACACACACTGCTAGCCGAGCGACACTCCACGCAATCCATCAGCTTGTGTGGTTGCTGTGTTAGGAATGTGGGCGTCTGAAAGTGATGAGCCCTTGAATGGCGCTGTCTGCTGGTGTGAGTGTTGTAATGTGATGGGCCCGCGGCTGGTGGTGTGAATGGTTTTGTATGTGTCACACGTATGAAAGGTGTATGAATGGCCTGTAAAGAGGTTGGTGCCTTGTCGTGGCTTTACAGCTCACGAGCTGTGAGTCAATGGTTCAGTTTCTCGTCCTTTCAATTATTAACAGTGCATTTCATTTTTGTGAAATCACTTGTTAATACAATTGTATATACTGAACCATCACTCACCCTCGTGCCAAATCCAACCAGTATGTGTGTGTGCTTGAGGATTAGATGGCTGTGCAGTAATATTTTTTTTTGTCTTTCTCAAGCAGGGTGTACCTTGTCCCTTTTTGTGAATGTTGTAATGTGTTTATTTCGTGCCTGGTGGTGTGAATGGTCTTGTGTGTATCACGTATGAAAGGTGTGTGAATGGCCTGTAAAGCGGTTGGGGCCTTGACGTGGCTTTACAGCTCACGAGCTGCGAGTCACTGGTTCAGTTTTTTGTCCTTTCAATTATTGACAGTGCATTTCATTTTTGTGAAATCTCTTGTTAATAAAATTGTATATACTGAACCATCACTTGCCCTCGTGCCAAATCCAACCAGTATGTGTGTGTGCTTGAGGAATAGATGGCTGTGCAGTAATCTTTGTCTTTTTAGTCTGTCTGCCAAGGTGTACATTCCGTCTAAGAATAACCTACCAACTGTAGATCTTGTCGTAAACGAAACACCCATGGGAGTACATGGTGATATCTCTCTTGTGGATCCCAACAAGTTATGTTACCCACAATGTCCTGCAAACCTCAAAATGTCTGTCACATTTTCCTTGCAATATTGTGCCAAAATTTTCACGCTGCAGAAATAAACAACACATTATCTCAAAACGACCTGGTTTTGCAAGGGGGTCACCTGGGTTTTGGCCCGGGCTCGGCGGCCACCTAGGGAAACCTACCAAACCCACACATTTCTGAAAAGTAGACACCCGGGGATTCCAGGAAGGTATGGCTTGCGTGGATCCCCCAACGTTTTCTTACCCAGAATCCCCTGCAAACCTGACATTTTGCTGAAAAATCCCTTTTTCACCCATTTTTGTGTGGTAAAGTTGTGGCATCATCGGGCTGACACAAATTTCCTACCACCCAGCGTCCCCCAGGTCTCCCGATAAAATGGTGCCTCACTCGGGTGGGAGGCCCAAGTACCCGCGACAGGCAAGGGCCCACAACGTATTGAGGCAACCTCAAAATGGCCTATCACAAAACGACCTGGTTTTGCAAGGGGGTCCCATGACGTTTTGGCCCGGGCTCGGCGGCCAGCTAGGGAAACCTACCAAACCCACACATTTCTGAAAAGTAGACACCCAGGGGATTCCAGGGAGGTATGGCTTGCGTGGATCCCCCAACGTTTTCTTCCAGAATCCCCTGCAAACCTGACATTTTGCTGAAAAATCCTTTTTACACACATCTTTGTGTGGTAAAGTTGCTTCACCGGGCTGACACAAATTTCCTACCACTCAGCGTCCCTCAGGTCTCCCGATGAAAATGGTGCCTCACTCGGGTGGGAGGCCCAAGTACTCGCGACAGGCAAGGGCCCACAACGTATTGAGGCGACCTCAAAATGGCCTTTCACAAAACGACCTGGTTTTGCAAGGGGTCACCTGGGTTTTGGCCTAGTGCTCGGCGGCCATCTAGGGACACCTACCAAACCCACACATTTCTGAAAAGTAGACACTCGAGGCTTCCAGGAGGTATGGCTTGCGTGGATCACCCAACGTTTCACTCAGAATCCCTGCAAACCTCAATTTTAGCTGAAAAAATAACTTTTTTCAGAGATTTTGTGTGGGAAGTGTGGCATCACCGGGCTCACACAAATTTCCTACCACCCAGCATTCCTCCAGGTCTCCCGATAGAAATGGTGCCTCACTTGTGTGGGAGACCCAAGTACCGCGACAGGCAAGGGCCCAAAACGTAGTGAGGCGACATCAAAATTGCCTATCTCAAAACCACCTGGTTTTGCAGGGGGTCACCTGGGTTTTGGCCCATGCTCGGCGGCCATCTAGGAAACCTACCAAACCCACATTTCTGAAAAGTAGACACTCGGGGCTTCCAGGAGGTATGGCTTGCGTGGATCCCCAATGTTTCTTACCCAGAATCCCTGCAAACCTCAATTTTAGCTGAAAAATCACTTTTTCAGAACTTTTGTGTGGGAAAGTGTGGCATCACCGGACTCACACAAATTTCTACCACCCAGCGTTCTCCCAGGTCTCCCGATAAAATGGTGCCTCACTTGTGTGGAGGCCCAAGTACCAGCGACAGGCAAGGGCCCAAAACGTAGTGAGGCTGACATCAAATTGCCTATCTCAAAACCACCTGGTTTTGCCAGGGAGTCACCTGGGTTTGGCCCGTGCTCGGTGGCCATCTAGGAAACCTACCAAACCCACACATTTCTGAAAAGTAGACACTCGGGGCTTCCAGGGAGGTATAGCTTGCGTGGATCCCCAACGTTTCCTACCAGATCCCCTGCAAACCTCAATTTTAGCTGAAAAAATCACTTTTTCAGAAATTTTTGTGTGGGAAAGTGTGGCGTCACCGGGCTCACATAAATGTCCTACCACCCAGCGATCCTCAGGTCTCCGATAAAAATGATGCCTCACTCGTGTGGGAGGCCCAAGTAACCGCAACAGGCAAGGGCCCAAAACATTTTTGATAGGCAATGTTGATGTTGCCTCAAAACGTTTTGTGTCCTTGCATGTCGCGGGTACTTGGGCCTCCCACACAAGTGAGGCACCATTTTTATCGGGAGACCTGGGGAACGCTGGGTGGTAGGAAATTTGTGTGAGGCCAGTGAAGCCACACTTTCCCACACTAAAATGTGTGAAAAAGTGATTTTTTCAGCTAAAATTGAGGTTTGCAGGTGATTCTGGGTAAGGAAACGTTGGGGATCCACGCAAGCCATACCTCCCTGGAAGCCCCCGGGTGTCTACTTTTCAGAAATGTGTGGGTTTGGTAGGTTTCCTAGATGGCCGCCGAGCACGGGCCAAAATCCAGGTGACTCCTTGCAAAACCAGGTGGTTTTGAGATAGGCAATTTTGATGTCGCCTCACTACGTTTTGGGCCCTTGCCTGTCGCGGGTACTTGGGCCTCCCACACAAGTGAGGCACCATTTTTATCAGGAGACCTGGGGGAATGCTGGGTGGTAGGAAATTTGTGTGAGGCCAGTGATGCCACACTTTCCCACACTAAAATTTCTGAAAAAAGTGATTTTTTCAGCTAAAATTGAGGTTTGCAGGGAATTCTGGGTAAGGAAACGTTGGGGGATCCACGCAAGCCATACCTCCCTGGAAGCCCCCGGGTGTCTACTTTTCAGAAATGTGTGGGTTTGGTAGGTTTCCCTAGATGGCCGCCGAGCACGGGGCCAAAAACCCAGGTGACCACCCTTGCAAAACCAGGTGGTTTTGAGATAGGCAATTTTGATGTCGCCTCACTACGTTTTGGGCCCTTGCCTGTCGCGGGTACTTGGGCCTCCCACACAAGTGAGGCACCATTTTTATTGGGAGACCTGGGGAACGCTGGGTGGTAGGAAATTTGTGTGAGGCCAGTGATGCCACACTTTCCCACACAAAAATGTGTGAAAAAAGTGATTTTTTTCAGCTAAAATTGAGGTTTGCAGGAGATTCTGGGTAAGGAAACGTTGGGGGATCCACGCAAGCCATACCTCCCTGGAAGCCCCCGGGTTTCTAGTTTTCAGAAATGTGTGGGTTTGATAGGTTTTCATAGATGGCCGCCAAGCACGGGCCAAAAACCCAGGTGACCACCCTTGGAAAACCAGGTGGTTTTGAGATAGGCAATTTTGATGTCGCCTCACTACGTTTTGGGCCCTTGCCTGTCGCGGGTACTTGGGCCTCCCACACAAGTGAGGCACCATTTTTATCGGGAGACCTGGGGGAACGCTGGGTGGTAGGAAATTTGTGTGAGGCCAGTGATGCCACACTTTCCCACACAAAAATGTGTGAAAAAGTGATTTTTTCAGCTAAAATTGAGGTTTGCAGGGGATTCTGGGTAAGGAAACGTTGGGGGATCCACGCAAGCCATACCTCCCTGGAAGCCCCGGGTGTCTACTTTTCAGTTATGTGTGGGTTTGGTAGGTTTCCCTAGATGGCCGCCGAGCACGGGGCCAAAACCCAGGTGACTCCCCTTGCAAAACCAGGTGGTTTTGAGATAGGCAATTTTGATGTCGCCTCCCTACATTTTGGGCCCTTGCCTGTCGCGGGTACTTGGGCCTCCCACACAAGTGAGGCACCATTTTTATCAGGAGACCTGGGGGAACGCTGGGTGGTAGGAAATTTGTGTGAGGCCAGTGATGCCACACTTTCCCACACAAAAATGTGTGAAAAGGTGATTTTTTCAGCTAAAATTGAGGTTTGCAGGGGATTCTGGGTAAGGAAACGTTGGGGGATCCACGCAAACCATACCTCCCTGGAAGCCCCCCGGTGTCTACTTTTCAGAAATGTGTGTGTTTGGTAGGTTTCCCTAGGTGCCGGCAGAGCTAGGGTTCACAAACTACAGCTAGGCACTTTGCCAAAAAAGGGTCATTTTTCACTGCGAAATTGAGGTGTGACCACGTTGCGTTTTGCGCCGTTTCCTGTCGCAGGCACTAGGCTGACCCACACAAGTGAGGTACCATTTTTCTCATAAGACTTTGGGGAACACGGGGTGGGTGGAAATTTGTGGGTCCACGCAGATTCCAGAACTTGCCACCACAGAAATGTGGGGAAAATGTGTTTTTTTGGACAATTTTTTAGGTTTGCAAGGGATTCTGGGTAACAGAACCTGGTGGGAGGCAGTCAAGTCACCCCATCCTGGATTCCCCTGGGTGTCTAGTTTTCAAAAATGTATAGGTTTGCTAGGTTTCCCTAGGTGCCGGCAGAGGTAGGGTTCAAAAACTACAGCTAGGCACTTTGCCAAAAAAGGGTCATTTTTCACTGCGAAATTGAGGTGTGACCACGTTGCGTTTTGCGCCGTTTCCTGTCGCGGGCACTAGGCCGACCCACACAAGTGAGGTACCATTTTTCTCGGAAGACTTTGGAACACGCGGGGTGGGTGGAAATTTGTGGATCCACGCAGATTCCAGAACTTTCCACCACAGAAATGTGGGGAAAATGTGTTTTTTTGGACAATTTTTTAGGTTTGCAAGGGATTCTGGGTAACAGAACCTGGTGGGAGGCAGTCAAGTCACCCCATCCTGGATTCCCCTGGGTGTCTAGTTTTCAAACATGTATAGGTTTGCTACGTTTCCCTAGGTGCCGGCAGAGCTAGGGTTCAAAAACTACACCTAGGCACTTTGCCAAAAAAGGGTCATTTTTCACTGCCAAATTGAAGTGTGACCACGTTGCGTTTTGCGTCGTTTCCTGACGCAGGCACTAGGCTGACCCACACAAGTGAGGTACCATTTTTCTCATAAGACTTTGGGGAACACGGGGTGGGTGGAAATTTGTGGATCCACGCAGATTCCAGAACTTTCCACCACAGAAATGTGGGTAAAATTTGTTTTTTTTGGCAATTTTTTAGGTTTGCAAGGCATTCTGGGTAACAGAACCTGGTGGGAGGTATTCAAGTCACCCCATCCTGGATTCCCCTGGATGTCTAGTTTTCAAAAATGTATAGGTTTGCTAGGTTTCCCTAGGTGCCCGCAGAGCTAGGGTTCAAAAACTACAGCTAGGCACTTTGCCAACAAAGGGTCATTTTTCACATCGAAATTGAGGTGTGACCACGTTGCGTTTTGCGCCGTTTCCTGTCGCAGGCACTAGGCCGACCCACACAAGTGAGGTACCATTTTTCTCGTAAGACTTTGGGGAAAGCGGTTTGAGTGGAAAATTGTGGATCCACGCAGATTCCAGAACTTTCCACCACAGAAATGTGGGGAAATTCTGTTTTTTTTGACAATTTTTTAGGTTTGCAAGGGATTCTGGGTAACAGAACCTGGTGGGAGGCAGTCAAGTCACCCCATCCTGGATTCCCCTGGGTGTCTAGTTTTCAAAAATGTATAGGTTTGCTAGGTTTCCCTAGGTGCTGGCAGAGCTAGGGTTCAAAAACTACAGCTAGGCACTTCGCCAAAAAAGGGTCATTTTTCACTGCGAAATTGAGGTGTGACCACGTTGCGTTTTGCGCCGTTTCCTGTCGCAGGCACTAGGCCGACCCACACAAGTGAGGTACCATTTTTCTCATAAGACTTTGGGGAACACGGGGTGGGCGGAAATTTGTGGGTCCACGCAGATTCCAGAACTTTCCACCACAGAAATGTGGGGAAAATGTGGTTTTTTTGACAATTTTTTAGGTTTGCAAGGGATTCTGGGTAACAGAACCTGGTGGGAGGCAGTCAAGTCACCCCATCCTGGATTCCCCTGGGTGTCTAGTTTTCAAAAATGTATAGGTTTGCTAGGTTTCCCTAGGTGCCGGCAGAGCTAGGGTTCAAAAACTACACCTAGGCACTTTGCCAAAAAGGGTCATTTTTCACTGCGAAATTGAAGTGTGACCACGTTGCGTTTTGCGTCGTTTCCTGTCGCAGGCACTAGGCCGACCCACACAAGTGAGGTACCATTTTTCTCATAAGACTTTGGGGAACACGGGGTGGGTGGAAATTTGTGGATCCACGCAGATTCCAGAACTTTCCACCACAGAAATGTGGGGAAAATGTTTTTTTTGGGCAATTTCTTAGGTTTGCAAGGGATTCTGGGTAACAGAACCTGGTGGGAGGTATTCAAGTCACCCCATCCTGGATTCCCCTGGATGTCTAGTTTTCAAAAATGTATAGGTTTGCTAGGTTTCCCTAGGTGCCCGCAGAGCTAGGGTTCAAAAACTACAGCTAGGCACTTTGCCAACAAAGGGTCATTTTCCACATCGAAATTGAGGTGTGACCACGTTGCGTTTTGCGCCGTTTCCTGTCGCAGGCACTAGGCCGACCCACACAAGTGAGGTACCATTTTTCTCGTAAGACTTTGGGGAACGCGGGTTGAGTGGAAAATTGTGGATCCACGCAGATTCCAGAACTTTCCACCACAGAAATGTGGGGAAATTCTGTTTATTTTGACAATTGTTTAGGTTTGCAAGGGATTCTGGGTAACAGAACCTGGTGGGAGGCAGTCAAGTCACCCCATCCTGGATTCCCCTGGTTGTCTAGTTTTCAAAAATGTATAGGTTTGCTAGGTTTCCCTAGGTGCCGGCAGAGCTAGGGTTCATAAACTACATCTAGGCACTTTGCCAAAAAAGTGTCATTTTTCACTGCGAAATTGAGGTGTGACCACGATGCGTTTTGCGCCGTTTCCTGTCGCAGGCACTAGGCCGACCCACACAAGTGAGGTACCATTTTTCTCGTAAGACTTTGGGGAACGCGGGGTGGGTAGAAATTTGTGGATCCACGCAGATTCCAGAACTTTCCACCACAGAAATGTGGGGAAAATGTGGTTTTTTGGACAATTTTTTAGGTTTGCGAGGGATTCTGGGTAACAGAATCTGGTGGGAGGCAGTCAAGTCACCCCATCCTGGATTCCCCTGGGTGTCTAGTTTTAAAAAATGTATGGGTTTGCTAGGTTTCCCTAGGTGCCGGCAGAGCTAGGGTTCAAAAATTACAGCTAGGCACTTTGCCAAAAAAGGGTCATTTTTCACTGCGAAATTGAGGTGTGACCACGTTGCGTTTTGCGCCGTTTCCTGTCGCAGGCACTAGGCCGACCCACACAAGTGAGGTACCATTTTTCTCGTAAGACTTTGGGGAACGCGGGGTGGGTGGAAATTTGTGGATCCACGCAGATTCCAGAACTTTCCACCACAGAAATGTGGGGAAAATGTGGTTTTTTGATAATTTTTTAGGTTTGCGAGGGATTCTGGGTAACAGAACCTAGTGGGAGGCAGTCAAGTCACCCCATCCTGGATTCCCCTGGGTGTCTAGTTTTAAAAAATGTATAGGTTTGCTATGTTTCCCTAGGTGCCGGCAGAGCTAGGGTTCAAAAACTACAGCTAGGCACTTTGCCAAAAAAAGGTCATTTTTCACTGCGAAATTGAGGTGTGACCACGTTGCGTTTTGCGCCGTTTCCTGTTGCAGGCACTAGGCCGACCCACACAAGTGAGGTACCATTTTTCTCGTAAGACTTTGGGGAACGCGGGGTGGGTAGAAATTTGTGGATCCACGCAGATTACAGAACTTTCCACCACAGAAATGTGGGGAAAATGTGGTTTTTTTTACAATTCTTTAGGTTTGCGAGGAATTCTGGGTAACGGAACCTGGTGGGAGGCAGTCAAGTCACCCCATCCTGGATTCCCCTGGGTGTCTAGTTTCCAAAAATGTATAGGTTTGCTAGGTTTTCCTAGGTGCCGGCAGAGCTAGGGTTCAAAAACTACAGCTAGGCACTTTGCAAAAAAAGGGTCATTTTTCACTGTGAAAATGTGGTGCGTCCACGTTGCGTTTTGCGCTGCTTCCTGTCGCGGGCACTAGGCCTACCCACACAAGTGAAGTACCATTGCTTTTGGAAGACCTTGGGGAACGCGGGGTGGGTAGAATTTTGTGGATCCGCGCAGATTCCAGAACTTTCCACCACAGAAAAGTGAGGAAAATGTGTTTTTTTAACCAATTTTTTAGGTTTGCAAGGGATTCTGGGTAACAGAACCTGGTGAGAGCCAGTCAAGTCACCCCATCCTGAATTCCCTGGGTGTCTAGTTTTCAAAAATGTATAGGTTTTCTAGGTTTCCTAAGTGCCCGCAGAGCTAGGGTTCAAAAACTACAGCTAGGCACTTTGCAAAAAAAGGGTAATTTTTCATTGTGAAAATGTGGTACGTCCACGTTGCATTTTGAGCCATTTCCTGTTGTGGGCACAAGGCCTACCCACACAAGTGAGGTACCATTTTTATCGGGAGACTTAGGGTAACACAGAATTGTAGAGCAACTGTTATTACCTATTGACTTTCGATGCATTTCTGCCTTCCAAATGAAAGACAATGTGTAAAAAATAAGTCATTTTGAAAAATGACCTATAATTCTCATGCTCCCAATTTCGGAAATGTGCAAATATCTACTGTTTCTAAAATCTACATTTTGTTCCCATTTCAGAAATACATAGGTGTCTTTCATAACAATTTTTCCATGTATACACTTTCCCAAAATAATTGCTATATACCCGGTACATAATAAAAAACCATTGCAAGATGCTGCTCAGTTATTGGCTCTGGGTTCGTCGGGTTCTTGGTGAACCTACAAGTCCTATATATCCCCACAACCAGAAAGGTCCAGCGGATATAACGGTATATTGCTTTCAAATAGCTGTCATAATTAGAAGAAGTTACAGGTGAAAACGTTGACACAAATGGCTGTTTTTTTCAACTAATTTTCAATTTTTCCTTCATTTAACTGTTAGTTTCTATAAGGAAAACTTTAAGGATCTACACAAATGACCCCTTGCTGAATTCAGAATGTTATCTACTTTTCAGAAATGTATAGCTTTTCAGGATCCATTATTGGTTTCATACCCATTTCTACTATTAACTGGAAGGAGGTTGAAAGCACAAAAATAGCAAAAATAGGCTATGTCCCAGAAAAATGCCAAAACTGTGTAAAAAAAGTTGGTTTTCTGACAAAAGTCTGCTTGTCCCTGAAAGCTGGGAATATGGTGATTTCAGCACCACAACCCCTTTTGATGCCATTTGCAGGGAAAAACAAGACGCTTTCATCTGTAGCCCTTTTTCGCATTTTTCCCAAAAAAACAAAAGTTTGCTGTATTTTGGCTAATTTCTGGGTCCCTCCAGGGGAATCCACAAACCCTGGGTACCTTTACAATCCCCATGATGTTAGAAAAAAGGACGCAAATTTGGCGTGGATACCTTATGTGGTCAAAAAGTTACAGGGGCCTAAGCGCGCACTACCCCAAATAGCCAAAAAAAGGCTTAGCACAGGGGGGGGGGAAAGGCCTAGCAGCGAAGGGGTTAAAGTGGGGGAATCTTCTAGGCTACCCTCACATCTGGTTCTGGAACGTTCCTTCCTTCCCCTGCCAAGTCTCCAAGAATTCTGTGGTGACCAAAGACTAGTGGCAGGTGAGGGTCTAAGGCAACCCTTTTAAGTGTATGTGGGGGCAGGGAGCAGCTCCACCTCCAGCCCATCTGGCAGGATAGCCCATCCTGCCAACAACTAGTCCCCTTTTGTCACACTGTCTGGGAGGAATACCCAAAGCCCAGCAGTTGAGCTATTCACAGTCATGTGATCTAGAACACTGGCAGCAGGCACCAAAGAGTTAGGACATGAAAACGGCAACTTTCTAAAAATGGCATTTTCAGAATTATGACTTAAATTCCGACTTTACCATTGTAGGGAATCAGGCTTTCTGCAGATTCCCCCACTTTTTGCCCCCATTTGGACCACTAGCTGCTGTTTTTTTTTTACTTTGAGAGTTCACTGAGGCCTGCTGTCCAGACCTCAGTGCTAGTGTTCTGACCCATTATAAAAGGTGTGTCAAATTGGATGTCCTTAATTGGCAAGTGCTGACTTACTTATAAGTCCCTAGTATATGGTACCCAGGGTACCACGGGCATGTAAAGCAGAGTGCCCACCAAGGGCTGCAGCACTGTTTGTGCCACCCTGTGTGTGACAAAGTACAAAATGGCTCCCAGCCTGCTACTGCACAGTGGAAAGGCAGTGTTTACACTGCAAGTTCGACTTTGCCATTACACAAATGGCAAAGCTACCCCATCCCTTAACAGTATATGTAAGTCTCCCCTAAGGAAGTCCTTTAGAGTAGAGCCTTATAGCAGGGAGTTGTATATTGTTAATATAGACATGTAGGTTTATTTATGTCTTAGCAGCAAAACCCCTAAAGTTGTTGTTTTGCTGAGAAAAGTTAGTAGCCCCATTGGCTAACACAGGGTTACAGGCTGGCATTCCAGTCTAGCTAACTTCTGCATGGGACTACCTAACTGGGTACTCTAAGGTATCAAATTAATTGTGGCATTAAACTTGATGCCCAGGTCGAGATGTAAGCAACTATTAAAGTTTAGCAACTTTTAGAAAGTTGCCACTCTGCGTCACAGCTAGTCTAGTGACCTTACAAAGGCCCTGGCACACAGACAGCTTTTTGCCCACCTGGGGAGACACGTGAACAACTTCTAGGCAAAGGAGCAAAGGTAATTGCCGCAGAGTGACGTTTGACCTCCTCTCCCAGGAAGGCTGCTCGGGTGCTAGTCCAAAAGGTGAGCTTCAAAGGGGAAGCCACCTGTGACAACACACGGAGCAGGATACACCGTTGGAAGGACTGCACTTGCTGCACTTTGGGCTAGTGAATTTGGACTGTGTTAGTGACTCCTGACTCAGGAAAAAGTTCATTCCCAGCCCCAGATCAAAGCAGTGACTCCAAAGGTCAGTTGGCTGGCCTCCTGGAACAGCATCAGGAACATTAAAACTGACGAAGCCGAAACCGACAAAGCAGTAGCTACTCCTGAGGGATCAGCGCTGGCCGCATATTAGGGGCATATTCACAAGGAAGTGGCGAAGTGAGGCGTTAGCCGTCATGGGTTAGCGCCTCACTTCGCCACTTCAGACACGCAAGGCTGCACCATATTCACAAGGATATGGTGCAGCCTTGCGGTTCCCCCTGCGCTGGCGCTAAGTGTAACAGCTTAGCGCCAATGCAGGCATCCTTGCACCATGGTGCAAGGGTGTCTGCGTAGTAAGGGAAGATTGTGTATGTACAGGAAGGTCCCCTTCCTGCACATAAACAATCTTGAAATGCCGTTTTGTGACTTCTATGTGTGCAGCTTATTGCAGCACACACAGAAGTTGCAAACCGGCATTTCAAAAAATGATTGTTTATGTGCAGGAAGGAGGACCTTCCTGTACATACACAATCATTGGCTTTGTTGTTTTCATGTGTGCTGCACAACGCAGCACACATGAAAACAGCAAAAACGAGGAGAAATTAAACATTTCTCCTTGCTTCGCCAGAGTTAAGACCAGGTTTTCCCTGGTCTTAATTCTGGCGCTGCCTCCTATTTACGCTGCTCTTGTGAATAGGAGGCAAGCGTCAGAAGCAATGGGTGTTGCGGTGGAACGCCCACAGCAACACCCATTGCCCTCCCTTTCACGCTAAGTATAGCGTGAGGGGGCCTTATTCACAAGGCAGCGTTAAGCCATGTTAAGTGGCTTAACGCTGCCTTGTGAATAAGGTGAAGCCCCTATCGCCACAGAAACGTCGAAAAAAGAGACGTTCCTGTGGCGATAGGGGCTTGTGAATATGCCCCTAAGAGACAAATCCGAGATAGCCAAAAGTTGCACCCCTGACTGCCAGGCCTGGGAGTGCTATCAGAGAGACGACTTTTTGCCCAAGATGTCACTAGCCCCAACCAAAGATATTTGCTGTGACCGCTGTATCGCGAGATCAGAAGCCCCGCTGAAGCTGGCCTTCTACTGTCTCAAAGAGGACGTTGTGGGACCCCAAGTGCCATGGTCAAAGTCGCCTCAACGCACCTGTGGACTGAGGGATCAACCACACTTCACCCCTTTGACCGCACAGCTCCAGGAGCATCATTGAGCATCTTTTCTGCCTGCATTACCAGCATCAGAACCACTCCATTGTCATCTATTGTGGTCATTTCCTAAATGTTGGAACTGGGCCTGAACAGGCTTTGGTGGCCAGGGAACTGTCTAAAGTAACCTTACTGGACTTCTAGACTTCCGTCCCGTCGGGCTTGGTCACCCAAATCGGGCCAGAGTCGCCGAACTGTTTCAAACTATTCAAAAGTTTGCAAAGTTTTTGTTGATCAGTGCTTGTTTGCAGTTGCATTTAAAAGTATTTATTTCTCAAAAAATCTGTATATCTGGAACTCGATGGTGGACTATGATGATCAAGGACTCTAAAACTTCATAGAAAATATGCTCTATTTTTATAAATTGTTGTCTTGTCTTTTTCTTGTTGCGGGACTTTCTTATTCCGCTGTTTGGTGCTGTTAAATGCTTTACACACAATTTCTTTGTTTAGCCTTGCTGCTCAAAGCCACAGCTTCCCAGGGTTGAGCTAAAAGGTTTACAAATGAGCCTGACTGGACCGAAGACATGGTTTGTGAGTGTATTCCATGATAAGGCCCCACAGCATATCATATAAAACACCCAGAACCTCACATTGGTGACTAGTGGTGGGATCCAGAACTTGTGTTAAGCTGCACCAGACAATTAATAAGGTGGCAACTACAGAAAGGAGATACTGAAGTAGAGTTTAAGTAACAGTTTCAGATGTTTTGCCAAAGTTTTGTATGTACTAGGCACTGTTCTTTCAAAAGCCAAAGGAATCGACAACCAGTTGTCATACAATGGCAAAACGTTTTTGCCAAGGCTTAAAAATGGATAACATGGCAGTTGAACTGACTACCCTGACCACACTAAAAATCAATGATTTAAGAGGGATGTGCAGGAGAAGGAACATTGGATTAGGCATGACTGCCAAAAAGGAGGAATTGGAGAAAGCCCTCAGGTAATAGGAAGAGGCAACGATAGCCCAGGCCCAGTTGGCAGGAAAAGTCACTACTAGTGGTGAGGAAAAGGACAATGGCATAAATCCTTTTGATACTGAGTGTGGTCCCCAGGTTCAGACCAAGGAATGGCTTACTATCTAATTCATTTGAGTTCAAACATGAAAGTCCTACCAGTTCCCAATCAAAAGTTAACACTTATTAAATGTCATAAGGTAACCAAATGTTGTCCTACGGGAGCGGTCAGCCTTAGAGTAGTGAAAAATGAATTTAGGAGTTTTTCACTATCAGAACATGTACATCTTAAGAACACACACATGCCTTCCTTTTAAATACAATTCACCCTGCCCTATGGGCTGTTTAGGGCCTCCAATAGGGTTACTTATTTGTATAAAAAGGAAGGTTTTGGCCTAGAAAAAATTTATTTGGCCATGTTGAACTGGCAGATTAAAACTGCACTACAAGCTGCAATGGCAGGCCTAAGACACTCTAGTGGGTGGCACAGTGAGTGCTGCAGCCCCTCTAGTAGCATTTAACTTACACGCCCTGGGTAGCACCCTTTACTAGGGACTCACTAGTAAATTAAATGTGCCAAACAGGTGTAGGCCATTTTTTCCATGTTTAAGGGACAAAGAACAAGCAATTTAGCACTGGTTAGCAGTGGTAAAGTCCTTATGCCAAGAAAAGCAAATTTCAGAAAACAAGAGGGGTGAAGGCAAAAAGTTTGAGGGAAGACCACACCAAGGATGTCAGGTCTAATAGGCATTGTTAGCATGCAAAAGAAGTAATGTATGAGCTGAGCAGGAGGCCCCCTCCTCTCTCCCTAGGAAATTATTGGAACCTTCAGTATATGAGGATGTCAGAAACAGGTATGCGTGGCACACTTGGTTGGAGTGCTGAGGGAACATGCTAAATGATTGAATTCACAGTGCAGGCCCAGCACCAAAATAAGGCATGTGGAGAAACTAACATGGCTTGGCATGCTATAACTTAGATGGTAGAGCCCAGTAACTATATGGCTGACAATGCGTAAGCAATTTGGTAGGGATTTAACTAATAGAATAGGGATGTGTGAAGGAATACGTTTGTAGCGTTTTTTGGGTTCACTCTAGCATTTGTTATGACTGCTGAGCATCATTATAATAATTATCATTATTCTGATACATATATTTTTAGACAGATGATTGCAAACGACAAACGTGTGCATTATCTGTCTCTGGGAACCAGGTTAGAGTTTCATTTATATTACCTCTGCAGATGAGGGATTGTCTGACTCCTGACACTGTCTAATAGAGCACAACTCATTGGAGAGAAGAGTGAGCATCACCTGCCTATTCTCCTTTTCTCTATAAATTGTACCATACATACAACTTACTTTTGTAAATAAGGAGAGCTACATGTGTGGCCCGCTAAACTGTGAGAAATACGACAGTCATAGTAATTCCTGCACAAGGGGAACTATTTTGATTGTGGATGTGCTCTTGGTGAAAGAGAAGAATGCAGAAAGGCTTAGTGAAGTTAGATAATATCTGAAGTGGCACCGGACCCACATACCTGAACAACCACCTCTCCTTCCACGCACCCAAAAGACACCTCCGATCATCTGATCTCTCTCTGGCCACTGTCCCACGCATCCACAAGACCAGAAGGGGAAGAAAGTCCTCCTCCTACCTCGCAGCCAAGGCATGGAACGACCTCCCCCCTCCACTTCCAGCAAGCTCCCACATTGCCCCAGTTCAGGAAGGACATCAAAACCTGGCTCCTCGGATGACTCCAGCACTCAACTGAGCCACCCCCCCCCGTGCCTTTGAGACTCTCACGGGTGAGTAGTTGCGCTTTACCAACCCTGATTGATTGATTAATTGATTGAGCTGAACTATTGCCCCATGTTGTATGCTGTAGGGAGTGGAAAAATGTGAATAACACCACAACAGTCCAATGGATTATAATAGCTGGCGGAAAGTTTTTATAAGTAAGTGTATTATACGTATAGTGCTATTAAAATAAAATGTTCTTGCCTATTGCCACACCTAAAAAACGTTGAATATCCATTTGTGGTCATATTTGTTAATAATAACAGAAAATTCTAATTGTGTTCATCATGATTCAGGCGTTTCAAAATAAGCAAATTACATGGAAGTAATGTGTATTTCAGAATCTACCCATATGTGAAGCATGTAATCAGTGTATCTGAGCCACTTCTTGATACACTTTGGTATCATCAAAATATGCCTTCTCATATTTTATTATGAATATATTACCATAAACTAGCTCACATTGGACCCTATTGCTATGCCTTGATGCTGCTAATAATATAAATATTCAAACCTCTAGTAGTTTTTTTCAAAAATGTATTTCAATAATGACGGGGATTTGTGATTACAAGGTTCATACATACATACATTATGGTAAATAAATTAACCTTGGTTCATATGGGTATATGATCAACCTTGTTGATATTGTTATGGGGTGAGCTAGGGCTGTGTTCTGGTGTCCCTAGGTGTACATGTGTACTTCAGTGCTGTTGAACAATTATTGACTTATGTAAAGCAGAATCATAGAGGGTCCACTTCAGGATTCCATGGAATTTTATTTTCAAATAGACAATAGCACCCAAGAGGGATGTATGAACTACAGAGGAATTTGCCACCACATCCATATCCCAGCCCTGGGAGATCATTGATGCATTACATCATAATTAAACACAAGTACACACAGGTGTATACATTTGTTCAAGTCTGCAAGTAGGACCTCTCAAATGCTCTAGATGTTATCTGTCTGACCTACTCCTGAGGTTGAAACTTCGGTACCCTTAAAGTCCTTAGGCATGTAAGTGATCTGACATCCGTGAAGAAGTAGAACAATGCATTCCATTGTTTTGGAAATTCCGTCAGGTGCCTGAAATTTATTAAGACACTATCTCCATCATTGTTATCTGCCAAAGTCTATGGTACTCATCCCAGATGCCCAGAAGGGATTGTTTGGCAGGAGAACATAACTATTTTCTATACACCATTTACAACCCCAATTTGCCTCTGGTGTCCACCCCAACAGAACACTTAGGGCCTAATTACGAGTCTGGTGGTCCTCGGACTGCCAGACCCGTGGTGGGGCGGGGGTGGCGTTCTTCTGACTGCCACATTACAACCTTGGCGGTCGCGCCGCCCTGGGACTGCCAACTCCACCAGGGAACCGTTGGTCCCTGGCGGTGGCACGGCCGTCTTGAGGCAGTAATATGCTTGGCAGGACAGCCGCGGTCCCACCAAGCATATTACGACTTTCTTCACCGCCACTGATTTCATGGAAGTATTTCCTCCATGAAAACAGTGGCGGTGAGGAAGGAAAGGGGGCCCTAAAGGGCCCCTTTGTGCCTCACTCCATGTGGATACACACAGGGGGGCACAACATGTGCCACCCTGTATGAATACACCCCCAGTTCCAGCACGGTGTGGTCTTCACAGTCCATGCCGTGCAGGAACTTGCTTTGACGTTTCCATGGTGGCACCGCCATGGGAACGCCGAAGGAACCGCTCGCCAGTGACTAAAAAAGTCATAATACGGCGGGCTGTTCTCACGCGGGTTTGTCGGTGCAGCGGTGGGGCCGTCCCACCGCCGCACCGCCAAACTCGTAATCGGGCCCTTAGTGCCAAAGGCGTATCCCTAAAGCCCATGATTCAGAACATGTACTCGAACACCTTGTTTATGAAGCCTCACATTTTAATGCAGTACTACAAAATGTGAGACAATCCGTGCCTCTTCCCACAGTCTCTCTAACATTTGCAGATTTTCCATGTGGGTCCACTTTAGAACTGTGCACTAACTCATGTCTTCTGATGATACGGGTATTCTGGCCAAAACCAAAAAATCAAATAACTGAGACTTTAATACCAATCACAGATGATGCGGACCGAATGTATAAAAGAGGTAGTGTTTGCTAGTAGGATGTCCTTGAAGTCAGAAAAAGTCCTTTGATGCTAATGAGGAGAAACTTTTCACTCACATGTTAAAATTGGTCATGCAAAACACAAAAGCAACCTTATCTATCTGGAAGAATGCCAGGTCTTGCTAGCTTTTAAAAGACAACCAGTGAGAGTTGTTGACAACACCTGTCTGGCTTTTGTAGCAAAAGCAATGAGAGTGGCTATCAAAAGTTCCAAGTGGGGGAATGAAAATCCAGACCAGGTGAATGAAAATACATTCCTTAGACTATTGCTTCATGTACCAACTTTTACCATGAAAGGGCTATTTTATTTTGAATTAGGTCTTAACCTGTCAGAGACTGTAGAGAGTGAGCAGTAAATAAAATCAGTAGATTATCACTAATATGATTGGATCGGAGTTAGTGCTTAGAGTCCTGTGATTTGTGTACATTAAGAAAACCCTATCTTCCCATTGGGTCACCTTCACTTATGATACAATGTTGTTCGAGACCAGTGTCATAACATTAGCCCCCACAGCCCCCGCATTGCCCCATGAGCACAGTACACTGGCTGGGTCAGCACTGTGCACGGCCTGAGAGCTCCTGAGTGGGTCGGGGGAGGAGGGGCTCCAAGTACTATGCAGGGGCCCCCTCAAGATTTGTTACGCCACTGTTCAACACGTTTATTTTTCCAAAGCTCTATCAAATACATGATGGACCGTCCACATTATAAATCGGGATGGCAGAAACGTCGCACTTGCACAAATTCTTTACCTATGTATATTTCACCATGAAAAATCTGGTGAAAAGTGTGTGGGGGATAAAGAGTGATGGAAAATCCTGCAAGAACCAGGGTGAAAGCACAGTTTCCAGAGGTATTTTCTTATTTCGAAGAAAAATCTTGTATTTGTGCTGTTATACCATATCCAGAAATAGCCACCAGTTCTGGATGTGATATTTTCGCAGCAGGAATTCCATTGAACCCATAATATGCCATAAGCAATGTTTCAAAGTGTTACTTTGCTAGATATTTGAGTAAAAAACCCCAATCTAAATAATACAACTATACCTCCAGGCTCTACTGATATTGTTGAAACTTTATATTGTCTTTGGCATGGTGAGCCGCCATATTCTATTTAACAGAAGGGAAGAGTTGGGTGTTACAGCGTTTACCGGTACAGCTCTGTTGTGGCACTATTTTCTTGCTACGAAAACAAATGATGGACAGAATGCAGAACAATGTCATACATTCACCCCAGTACAGAGATCTGGGCCTAAATCCATCGTTATTTTGCTCCCCATGCCATTCCAGTTTGAACCCAGCCATATGCAAATCAGTCTTGACCCTGCGCCCAATGGGAACAGTCCAGCCCGAACTGCCAGGCCAGGTCCTCCCTGGACTGGAAACAAGCATCCTAGGACCGGTTTCGGGGTTTCACCCATCATCAGCCAGGATAGCTTGACTCCAGTGGCATGGAGAGCACTGGAACCACGTCTGGGCATACCCGCCCCACTCAGGGTGACAAATGCAACACAAACAATTGATGGACAGAATGCAGAACAATGTCATACATTCACCCCAGTACAGAGATCTGGGCTTAAATCCATCATTTTGTTTTTAAACCGGTCCCTGGATGCTTGTTTCCGGTCCAGGGAGGACCTGGCTTGGCAGTTCGGGCTGGACTGTTCCCATAAGGAACAGGGTCAAGACTGATTTGCATATGGCTGGGTCCAAACTGGAGTGGTGTGGTGAGCAAAAGAAAGATGGATTAAACCCAGATCCTTGTGACTGGGGGTAAATGTTTGCATTGTCCAGCATTCCGTCCATCAATTGTTTCTTTGCATATGTCGCCCTAAGTGGGAAGGGTATGCCCAGACGTGGGTCCCGTGCTCACTACACCACTGGATTCAAGCTAGCCTGGCTGATGAAGGGTGATGCCCTGAAACGGGTCCCAGGGTGCTTGTTTCCGGTCCAGGGAGGACCTGACTTGGCATTTCAGGCTGGACTGTTCCTATAAGGAACAGGGTCAAGACTGATTTGCATATGACAGGGTCCCAACTGGGGTGGTGTGGTGAGCAAAAGAATTATGGATTAAATTAAGATCCTTGTGAATTGGGGGTGAATGTTTGAATTGTCCAGCATTCCGTCTATCAATTGCTTCTTTTGCATATGTCGCCCTAAGTGGTAAGGGTATGTCCAGACGTGGGTCCCGTGCTCACTACACCACTGGATTCAAGCTAGTCTGGCTGATGAAGGGTGATGCCCTGAAACGGGTCCCAGGATGCTTGTTTCCGGTCCAGGGAGGACCTGGCTTGGCAGTTTGGGCTGGACTGTTCCCATAAGGAACAGGGTCAAGACTGATTTGCATATGGCTGGGTCCAAACTGGGGTGGTGTGGTGAGCAAAAGAATGATGGATTAAACCGAGATCCTTGTGACTGGGGGTGAATGTTTGCATTGTCCAGCATTCCGTCCATCAATCTTTTTTTTGCATATGTCGCCCTAAGTGGGAAGGGTATGCCCAGACGTGGGTCCCGTGCTCACTACACCACTGGATTCAAACTAGCCTGGCTGATGAAGGGTGATGCCCTGAAACCGGCCCCAGGATGCTTGTTTCCGGTCCAGGGAGGACCTGGCTTGGCAGTTTGGGCCGGACTGTTCCCATAAGGAACAGGGTCAAGACTCATTTGCATATGGCTGGGTCCAAACTGGGGTGGTGTGGTGAGCAAAAGAATGATGGATTAAACCCAGATCCTTGTGACTGGGAGTGAATGTTTGCATTGTCTAGCATTCCGTCCATCAATTGTTTCTTTTGCAACTATTTTCTTGCTGACAGAGATTTGCATGTATCACTTGCTCCCTTTAACTACCACTATAACTTTAAGCTGTGAGGTTTCCCAAGTTTCCATTTATCTCCTCTTCTCTTCAACATATATATGACTCCGTTGGCTCACTTGATTCAATTTTGGGGCTTTTTTCTCTAAGCTGACGATGCTCAGAACATTCTAATAGTTGGTTGTGGTGTGAATGCTTTTGCACCTCAAATTTTGATTATCTGTACAAAGTGGAAAGTTGGATGAGCTTTAACTATCTAAAATTAAATAGGGCATTTGGGAATTCATTGCCTCTCCCCTCCCCTCTCTGGCACCTTCCCGACTGGCCTCCTTCTTTGTGACCACACTCTATCCTTGTTAAATGTGTGAAAAATCTGGGTATTAAAATTGATTCCACTCTGACAATGGCAATTGTTAAATCTTGTCTTTTTAAGTTTAAAAAATAAAGTTTATTTGGCAATTGAAGTAATACAATCAACAATAAGTACAAGCAAATAAATACAATATGATGTGCAGAATATGAAAGACCTTGATAAACTCTAGAAAATAGTTATAGGAAGAAGGAAGAGAAGGAAAGAGAAAAGTAAAATAACCATATCTTATCAGAAAGAAGGCACAAATCTTGTCTTTGTCAACTACGTATACTGAAACATATTTTATATCTGTTTTTGTTTCAAAAGATGTTAATTCTCAATGCATTCATTTCTGCCCTTTGGGATCTCTGCAACTCGGTGTATCTTGACTGCTGGCGATTTTTCATAATGAAATGTTTCAGACTAATACTGACATTAACATGTCACATGCAAATGTTTTGGTTGTGTATTTTTTCACTTTGATATTGACCATTCCTAAAGTAGGCCACACTTTAAAATGGCTAACGTCTGATTGCCATCTTGATCCATGTTGTGTATCTTTCTTTATCTCACAAGAAACTGAACCAGCAATCTTAAATGATGTATCTTTTGTTTTATGTTCAGGTGTGACATGTTTTCTTTGCCCAGTCCTTGTAGAATGAGCATCTCCAGAGTACTGCTTGAAACAAATGTATCTCAGTATGTCGCAGATAACTGTCCAAAGGATGTTTAGAGTGGGCTCATTGTTTAGTAGCTTGTGAAAATAATGGATTCATGTTATCTTCATGTACTTTAACCAGATTGGTCATTTGTATGGGAATTATGTGTAGGTTTGTCGAGTGTTAGAAATTGTGCGATTTAAGCTACCACAATGAAGAAGATTCTCGAAAAGCTTCTTTGCCTGACCTTTAGGCAGATGCCCTTTCACTTGTCCGTAGAGCAGATGCTTGTAGATGCCTTTCTAGCAGAACCCATTCCCTGACTTTCTAGCAGAACATTTCCATGACTTAGCAGAGTAGGTTGCTCTCTTTATGTGAGAACTGCTCTTGCTTAACTTTCCTTTTGATACAATTTTATAATGGTTGCCTTTGATTATATGGTTATGAATTTCTTTGAATATATTGGCTAATGCATTTATGCATTGATTATTGATTACAACTAATTTGATGATTTGAGTTTGCAAGTTTGCTAATCCTTTCATAAAGCTTAGTGGTTTTGAAACTTAACTAATGCCTGTCTGTAGGGGTGAAGAGGCCCCTCCAGAGGGCACACCCACGCATTGCATGACTACCAAGGTTAGGTTACACACAGTATTTGGGTCAAACAATGGAATAAGATCACAGTGAATGAAGGGTGTTTACAATTTCCCTGACATGATACCTTAACTTGAGAATCATTGAGAGCCTAAGGCAAGTGTTGCATGAAATGAAGCCTCCATCAAGACCTGCTCAATATGAGGCTTTGAATGCTGTCTAGAAACATTCCGCACATGCAAAAGAGAAAGAAAAATATAAAGTTCAAACGAGAAACAAGGTCTGCAGTTAGATGGGGGCAAAGTGGGATTCAGTGCAGCAGGGATGGAGCGGACATGTGATTGAAGGCATAAAGATGGATCCTATGATAGCGAAGAGGAGAACAGAGAGAAAGAAATATTAAGAAGGAGGTGAGAATGAGGAGAATGCGGATAAGAGTGATAGTGACTCAAAAAATGGCTCTTTGCATGATTTGCTTACTTCCCGGCCTACTCCGTACGATGTTGTTCATCAGATTGCAGGAAACCAACAGGCCCGATAGGAAGCCACAATAGGAGCTGTGGGAGGAATAACGAATACAGATAAAAGTGAAAGCGCACCTGTTGATCAGGGCCCCCAGTGGGAGGCTTGCCCCTTGTCACTCCAGATCCATTATTGAGAGCTACCACTACTACCGTTATCATTACCACCCCAGGTACATCTGTTGTCACTATAGCTTCCTGTACACCCGGTGCAGGTACTATCCTAGATCCGCGAGCACAAACTCGTACAGGGGGAGCTCCTTCATAAATGTGCCTGTTATTGGTGCTGAGGCAAATCTAGAGTCGTAAATTCAAGAAATGGATACAGCTCTTAGAGAATTGGTTGTTTTAAGATTAAGGGCAGAATGTGAGGAGCTTGCGAAGGGAAACCTTGATTTAGAGTTCATAGATGGGTACAAAGGAGATGAGCTTCTATTTTAAATTAGGGAAGCTATAGGGTGTGCTCAGGAAATTCAATAAAGAGTTAGCTACAGGGTATGGGGTGGACTTTAATAAAAGTCAGGAATTAATGAATTTCAGAATGTTCATGAATGAGAACACTGTAAAGAGTATCAGTACATCGGGTCTGAAATTGCATGTCAGTGAGTTAGTAGTGTTTATCTGTAAATGGAGTAACATCCCAAAACACAAGGAACAGTGGACCAAATAGAAGAAGCGACAGAAAAAGAACAATTATACATATGGGCAAGAGATGGAGAGAAGTCTGAGTGATCAGGAGGTTAAAGCATACCCATCGAGAGAGGTGCATGGAGGTGAATATGTGCACGTGCAATGGAGTCGTATAGATCTTTCCACATTTACAAATCAGTTCCCAATATTGTAAGAAAATTGTGATCTGTGGTACATTCAAGTGGAGAGGACTGTGAAGATTTCAAAGGTGCTTTGGGAAGGCTTAAATACTTTATTTGGCATAGTGGTCCCTAATGATTTTTGGGCAAAATCCAAGATGGCTGTAGCTGTGCCAGCTGCAAAACCACCGAGAGACGCTCAAACTCATGCACCTTCGCCTATTGTCATGGACAAGTATAATCAGATGATTACATTTTTGAAAAGGACGGTTCAGAAGGAAGATGATTGGCTTAAGATAACCAAAATTACTCAAGAGTCTAAAGAGTCTGTTCATGCCTACTATGAAAGGCTCATGCATGTTTTCCAGCAGCATAGCAGTGTCCAAAATCCAGAAAGGGAAAATCTTAGTGGTTTCTTATCACAGTTTGTTCTTTGTTTATGCCCAGAGATTAGTGCCCATATACAGCAGTACATGATTTGTTGGTAATCGAAGTCTCATGATGACATTTTAAAATATGTGAGGTATTGCAGTGATGATATGAAGGCAAAGTAGAAATAGATTAAGGAGAAAAGCATGTTGGTACATATTAAATTGGTGCAGAAAGGAAGTCAAAAGGGTCCTTATGTGGTAAACTCAGGATATAGTTCTGGTACTGGCGTAGGAATTCTGGAAGTTGGCTATAAAGGTGGTGGCAGATGATGTAGATGGGAATCTTTGTTCCGCAAGGCAGAGGCTGAGGAATAGCTGTTGCTCAGAATTCACAGATGGACATAAACATGTTCAAAAAGACTACTCCTAGCTATATGTGTAACAAGGTGGGCCATCGGAAACGTGAATGTACACCGAATCCAAGTTGAAAGCAAAATGATGTTCAAATGCCAAACATGAATGGGATGCCAAAGCAGAAAATGCAAATTCAAAGACCGTGTAATGCTAATATGCCCCAAGCTCCAATGATGCAGCAGTACATGGCAAACCCAAGCTATAAATCGAATCCAAACCCATGAAATGGAAGGACCATTTCATGAGTCTGAAAGTCTCCAACAGTTTCCGTTTTTTGACAGTCCCAATGGACTGGATTCCAATCAATCACTATGATGGTGACAGAGAGGGGAGAAGGATTATGTGCTTGGTGCAGTTGTCAAAGTAAACCAGAGTGGGCCATATGTAGATGGAGAGGTGAATAAGCACCCCATATCATTTTTGATTGATACTAGAGCTACCCGCTCTACTGTTAGAATGATAGAGATACCTAACCTACTCCTCTCGGGAAAACAAGTCCACGTTGTAGGCATTGCCAACAAAAAGCACAAACCCACTTTCCGCTAAAGTCTCTGTGAAAATTGGGACTCCCAAGGAAGACCATGAGTTTGTAATATGTGATTTGCGTCCAGTCAATCTAATGGACACAGATTTGCTCTGCAAAATGAACTGTGTGATCTATTGCACACAAGATTGTGTAGAGGTTCAGAAACACGATGAAGATGTAGACTTCAAATTGAAAGCCCAAGAGACAACCATTAGGTTATTCTCATTCACAAACAGAGAAGAATTGCCTCCCAATCAGAGAGATTCAGTGAAGAATGAAGTCTGGGATTTTACAGGCATGGATATTGATCTGATCAAAGATGAAGAACCTGTGAAAATAACTATAAAACGTAATGCTAAGCATCCCTGGATGCCCTAAAACAACCTCTCACCTGAGACAGTGGCTGTAATTACAGACGTAATTGAATCCATGCTAGAGCAACGCATCCCAAAGGAAATATTATTAGGGAGACCCTGCAGTTCATCACTGATGGGTTTGCAGAAAGCAAATAAAAAGTGGAGATTTATTCAAGATTTAAGAGAGGTGAACCAAACTGTTGTTCCATATTGACCCTTGGTACTGAGTCCTGTTGTGATACTCTTTCAGATTCTCTGTGAACTGAGTGGTTCTCTGTCATTGATCTGTGTAAAGTGTTTTTCTACATTCCTCTACATAAGGAGTCAGTTCCTTTTTGAATTCTGATTTTTACATAAAATTCTGGCATGGTGCCAACTCCCACAGGGGTATACAGAGAGCCCATGATTTGTTAATCAGACATTGAAGAAAGGTCTGGAGAGATTGCAGTTGCAGTGTAAGTCAGTTCTAGTCCAGTACATTGACGACCTACTGGTGCCATCGACAACACAACATGCATGCAAACAAAACACCATTGCCTTATTTAATCACTTTGCAGAGAACGGTTGAAAGGTGTCCCCTACAATGAGAAAGGAGCTAGGAAAATGTCCCAAGAGAGAGTCTCTAAAATCCTGAAATGAGCCCCTCTATGAGACTGTGACACAAAGAGGACTCATGATGTTTCTGCTAATGGTGGGCTACTGTCATCGGTAGATTCCCAACTTTTTCCCAGTGGCAAAGCCTCTACAGAGACTTACCCGGAAGAATGTGTCTGATCCACTACCATGGGACAACAAATGCACAAGTGCCTTTCTAGAGCTGAGAGAGAAACTCTGCTGTACCCCGGCTCTAGGAATACCTGGTTACAACAAAAATGTAATTCTCTACTGCTATGAATGTGAAGGTTACGCTTTGTCTGCATTGACACAGACCCATGATGAAGCCAAATGACCTGTTGTTTATTTTTCTGTCGCACTTGATCTGGTAGCCACAGCGTTGCCTGAGTGCCTAAAGGCAGTGGCTGCAGTTTGTGTCTGCATTCAGTAGTTTGAGGGCAATGTTATGGGCTACTCTCTTATTGTAATGGTTCCACACCAGACTTACGAGATATGAGTGAGTGATTTTAGCTGCTGATAAAGTTACCATAAAGCATTGCAACCCCTTGAATCCTGCTACACTTTTACCACTTCCATTGAAGATGATGACAGTGTTGATCATGACTATCTAGATGTTACGGAATTCCGTATCAAGCCAAGACCTGACTTTTGAGATGCCCCTTCACAAGTCCCTGATTTTACATTGTTTGTTGACTGCACTTGCTTGAGAGAAGGATGTGGAATTATGATAGCAGCTTATGCTGTGTGCTCCTTGGAAAGTGTTGTGGAAGTCTCCGATTTGTGGAATGTAACATCCACAAAGGTGGCTCACCTGGTTGTTCTTACTAGAGCATGCTGTGCCTCTAGCAGTCTGAGAGTTACCACCTATACTAATAGTAAATAAAGGTTTGTTGTGGTCCACGATTTCGGACATTTGTGGTCCCAGAGGGGTTTCATGCCTCCTCTGGTTCCCTACACGAAACAGAAATTATGTGATGGATTTATTAGATTCATTGCTATTGCCGAGAGAAGTAGCTGTTATGAAATGTGAAGCACACAAGAATGGATGGGATTGTGTGACTTCCGGAAACCGCTATGCAGTTGAGATGGCAAGGTACTGCGCTCTTGAGTCATGTGCTTTCAATAGAGAGTACTCTTATGAGTCTGAAAATGATGCTATTTCAAACGAGTTGGTAAATATTACTAACACATGTGAAGAGTTGACAACTGTTCAGAAGGAAGCCTCAGAACCCAAAAAGAAGAAATAGGTTAGGTTAGGATGAGCAAAGAATCAAGATGAGGTTTGGTTTTTGACAGATGGTACACCAGTCCTACAGGATGCTATGTTGTCCCCCATGGCATTGCATTTACATGGTCCCACTCACATAGGGAGATATGCTGTGGTTCGTCTCTTCAAGACTCACTGGTTTAACCTCCATTTCCGTGTTATTGCAGATAACCTGTGCCATAGGTAGGTTACTTGCCAGCAGTTAAATGCAGGTAGGATGACAGTCGAGTCACATAGGGAGATCAGGTGGTCCCTATAATCGTGGAAAAGTCCATTTGCAACCGGCTCCGCTATAGCTTGGTGATAGTCTGTCTCTTTTCCCATTGAGTGGAAGCTTACCCAACTAGGAAAAATGACAGTCTCACATTGGCCAAACTATTCTTGAGGGAATTAATTCCCTGGATTGGCCTACTGGTTTCTCTGGATTCTGAAAATGAGGTCATGAGAATGCTGTGTGCAGCACTTACAGTGGACAAGATATTCCCTTGTAGCTACAGGGCAGAGCCGTCTGGGATTGTTGAACAAGTAAACAGGACACTGAAGTCTTAACTAGCCAAGGTGCTTGCGTCCACTTTCCTCAAATGGTCTGATGCCCTTCCCCTGGTTATGATGAGTCTCCAAAGAACCCCTGATCGAAGGACTGGACTTCCTCCCAAGAGATTTTGATGGGGAGAGCCAAGAAATATCCTGCTGTGCCAGCCCTTGCGGTTGTGAATGTAACGGATAATATGATTCTTGACTACTACAAGGGCCTGGCTGACATGGTGATATCTGTCTCTCACCAGGTTGAGTTGGTGACTCCCCTTCCAAAGCAAGAACAGTGCTTCAGAGGGACTGAGTCTTGGTGAAGAAACACATCATTGAAAAACCTACCTAGATGCCCGCTGGCATGGCCCCTTCTAAGTCATCCTTGTGGCAAATACTGCATTGAAGAGTGGGTGGCCTCCCGAACTGGATCCATGACTCCCACACCAAGAGAGTGAGACAAGCCGCTGAAAAATTGGTGAAAACAACCACTGATTCGCAGAGTCAAACTCAAGCACAGAATGAATATTCAGAGGGAGGAGAAGATTTCACCCAAGTGTCTCAAAGTCAACTCGAGACAAGTGCAGAGCCTGTTGTGAATGAGCCAAGACTAATCACAGTGAATCACATAACAGATACTGAAGGTGTGCACCTCAGGTTTGAAGAAGGTGCAAGCACTTTGGCCAATGGAGTGCAGAGAAGAGAATGGTGGCCAAAAGGTGCTGAGACACTGGGAGCAGTTGTGCCAGAGGAATACATCCCAAAAACGATCAGCAAGGAAACAGAGACAATCGAGCAAATTGACAGTGACAGTTAACAGTCAGTAGTCAGAAGAACAAAGAAACAAGATTGCCTAGTTGAAGGCACCCAGCTACTAAATGGACTTACTTTGCTGAAAGTGGGCCTAGCTCAAGGACAAATGAGACTGAGAATGAGCAGAGAGTTTATGAGAAAAAAAAAACATGAATAGTGCTACCACAGTGAAGATTGAGTTTTGATTGACTGAATTCAAGTGCCACCCATTCAAAAGTTGAACATTCATGTTTTATATTGTGAGTATCCTGTGAAAATATTAGGGTCCAGAGTCCAGCAGTAGAGTAGGGTTGTCATTTTAGAGTATCCTCTGTAGGGTAGGTTCCAATTTTGAAGTCGACTGAACTAATTTACTTGCATTAATAAAACTGACTGACTGACAGTTTTGCGGATTTGCACAATAGAAGGAGCAAGTAGAATTTCCATTTTTTATTTCTGATTTTCTTCTTCTTTTTGATCTGCCTTGAGAGAAACCATGGTGTCTAATACTCCCAAAAGATGTAGAGGGATATTAACCATAGTGGCAATTGCCTTAGTTATACTAATTATTTAAACAATCAAACAATCAATCAATCAATCAATCAATCAAGGATTTGTAGAGCACTGTAAATCACCCGTGAGGGTCTTATGGGACTGGAGTTGCTCTGATCTGTTCATTCAAACAGCCAGGTCTTGAGTTCTTTTTCTGAATTGCTGGAGCGATGAGGCGGCTCTGAGGTGCAGGGGAGGGTTGTTCCAAGCTTTGGCCACCAGGTGTGAGGAGTAGCATCCTCCGCTGTTGCCTCGGCGGATCCATGAGGGTGTCGCTAGGAAGAGGGAGGCGTCCTGGGTGTCGGGTCGGTCTTTTCTTGATGTATGCTGGTCCTTCATTGTGCAGGGCTTAGTATGCATGGGTCAACATCTTGAACTGCCATCCCTTCTGGATCGGGAGCCAGTGTAGCTTCTTGAGGTGAGGTGTGATGTGGGTTCATCTGGGGAGGTCAAGGATGAGTCTTGCTGCTGAGGTTTGAATCGTCTGTAGTCTCTTCAGGGGGCGAGCAGTGATTCCTACGTAGAGTATGTTCCTGTAGTCCAGCCTGCTGGTGACGAGGGCATGTGTGACGGTCCTTCTGGTGTTGACTGGGAGCCAACTGAAGATCTTGCAGAGCATGTTTAGGGTAGGAAAGCAAGTGGAGGAGACTGAGTTTACCTGCTTGGCTTATTAGGGGGTCTAAATTCTTCTGTTGAGCATGCTTCCACAGAAACCAGACCTGATTCAACTTATTGAGAAGAACAAAGTAGGTTTAACATAAACATTTTACATAGATATGGGTCTTAGGGAAACTATTCTGAAAATGTTATTTTGCAATTTGATACATGAGCACTCAAGAGTCATGCATAAACACGATCATTATATTTGTACTTACTTACCTGCCTCCACAGCAGCTGGTGAAACTTACCACCACCCTACCCCTTAAGTATAAAGTATACTTTAAAGATTAGAAATCTGTCTACATTGGTAGATAGTAACTCTGAGCTTATGGCAATAAGAGCAATTGTTTTGTAGAATGGGATTGCTTTAGACATTTTACTCACAAAAGATTGCAAAGTCGACCACATATTACGTGTTCAATAGTGCTGCATGTATGTTCCTAACATAAGTAACAAAATAACAAAGTTTGTCACTAATATTTCAGATGTTTCTAGGGAGCTGAAGGATTTGGAGGCGACAGATGCCTGCAAGAGTGTAGCCAGAAAATTAAAATACCACCCACTTTGAAATTAAAGCTCTGATGGATCATAGCAAGCGAACGCAAGTGAGCTTACCTTTCCCTAGAAAAGCTTTCCTGTCTCTTCCATCCAGACATCTATCTATTCCTCCTTTCACCCTTCTATCCACCTGCTGATATACACTATTTCATCTTTACATTCTTACATCCATTCATTTTTTCATGCAGCATTTAATCTTTTTCCATTCCATCAATCCATTCACGCTGCCATCAACTGATCCTTCCATCCACTATGACATCCATCCATCCATGCATTCATCCACTCATTCACTCTGCCATCCATCCATCCACTCTGCCATCCATCCTTTCACTCATTTTTCCACTCTGCCACCCATTTGTTCAACCTTTTACCCACTCATCCATCCTTCCATCCCTTTACCATCCTTTCACATGTCTATCCACCTATCCATTCATTCACCCATCCATCCACGCATCTACTGGACCATCCTTTCACTTGTCTATCCACCTATCCATTCATTCATTCTTTCACATATTCATCCATCTACACACACATTCATCCACCCTCTCATTCATCCATCTACTCATCCCTCCTTCCTTTCACCCTTCCTTTTATTAAATATTCCTTCCTTCCCTTTTCTATTTACCCATGTTTTGTGTTTCCTTGCTCCCGCTTGCTCTTCTATTGACGTTGTATTAATTCATAGTGTTATTTTTTAGATTTTGTCTGCCGAGTTGCTGACAGGTGGGCTCATAAAGAGTCCCACCCCTGCTGTAGCTGCCAAAGCGGGGGGTTCACTACACTACTGGATGCCTGGGAAGCAATGGAGAAGGGATTTTCTGAGGTTGGTAAGTGGCTTAGTAGTCTTGGTAGTGAATTGCTTGGAAAGATTTTAACTCCTATACTAATCATTGCAATTTCTGTGGTATGCCTGTTTCTTTTTAGAAGGGGGCTGAAAATGATTACTGCAAAGGGTGGCTCAATATGCAATGAAGGAAAGCAGCTGCTAGAATCAAATGGGAGAAACAGGAAACATGTTGCGATTGAGTTGGAAGAGTTGCAAAGCCACATGTATGATCAGCTGAGAGACTTGGAGGAATACAGATGCAAGCTGCTTAAGTTGACAACTATTGTGTACGGGGAGTTTTTAGAACGAAATGAGGGTGTAATGTTTGGTGACTCCCAGAGTCACTACAGGGAGGCATTAGAGGGCTATTTTTTCGCAATCAAATGTTTTACACTAATACTGACATTAACGTGTAGCACGAAAATGTATTGGAGGTGTATTTTTCACATTCCGATTGACCATAGCTAATGTAGGCCACATTTTAAAATGGTAAACATCTGGTTGCCATCTTGTCCCATCTTCAGGAGAAACTAAACCAGCAATCTCAAATTATGTATCTTTTGCTTTCGGTTCCCATGTGAAATGTTTCTTTTACACAATCCTTGTAGAATATGCTAACGAGCACCTGCAGAGTACTGATTGGGTCAAATGCACCTCATTATGTTGAAGATAACTGTAAGTATGATGGATGTTTAGAATGGGCTCATTGTGTAGTAACTTGTAAAAATTATGAATTTGTGTTATCTTATGGTACCCTAACCTGATCGGCCCTTCATCTGGCAATCCTGTCTAGATGTATCAAGTGATAGAAAATGTGTAATATAAGCTGTCTTTCCCCGATAACGCGTTGGGTCTCCTCAGACTCCAGATGGCCCACATCAGTGTTGGACGTCCTTCTCCTTGGCTTCTCACAATCGGTAAGTGTTGCACAGAGCAGCTGGAGCACGATGACCCAGAGCAATGGCCTAGCTTCCATGGTGGCCCCTTCCTGGCACACAGGGTCACCAATTTCTTCTGTTCAAGGGCAATGGCCCTTCACATTTGCCTGTCCTGGCATATAGGGGTCATGACTATCTCTGCACAAGATTGACGGCCTGTATTTCACAGTGGCCCCCACCTGGCATATGGGGTCACCAACTAGTTCTGCACAAGGACAACAGCCTGTATTTTATGGTGGCCTCATCTTGGCACACAGGAGTCACCAACTTGTTCTGCACTTACCTTGGCAATATAATGGAAACCAATATTGTGGAGTAGATATTCATTGCAGGTTGGTAATATAACCATGATATTGTGATATATAATACCTGTCTCCTTTGTCAATCAGGCATGCCTCAAATGTTCACAAGTCAGTACTACACATGTAAGAAACGATCTAGTCGACATCTGAAAGGCTCAATATCTGTGATTGGCATCATTCACCTACTGTTCATCTGTACCTGACTCTATGTCATGGATAGATTACTGGTTGCTGCATTGAGAAGTGGTGAATTGGGTCACTAATTCTTCCTAGGAACTGATGAAACCACTCCCTTAAATGAACATTAGGGATACTGGTTTTGAGTGTTTTTAGCAGAATGTAAGGTCAATTCCCAAGACTAGCACTATGTGGGACACATTCAAAGTTTATATTAAAGGTATCTATATTGCTCAGGAGGAGGGTTACAGAAGGACTTGAAGTATCAGCGCGAAGTGCTTGAGTCTGAAGTACAAGCATTCGAGGAGTAGATTGAGACATCTCACTTTGGTTAATTCTCTTGTCAAAATCTAATTGACGCTACACACATTTCAGGGACTGGCTAAGAATGAAGAGAACTTTTTGAGATTGTTTGCACTGGAGTGAAATTACAAGTAAAATGTTGGCTTGGCTACTAAGTAGCTCAAAAGAGGCCCCTAATAGAATGTGTGAGAAAGTGGATTATTAGTTGGGGTGGTTGTGAGAGCTCAAAGACTAATAATGCAACTATGCTGTATCAGGTCAAGATAGGTTACTGTAATTTGAACCTTAACTCAGCCCTGGGTAGGTGTGGCACAAAGCAGTCAGGCTTAACTCAAAGGAAAACAACTGTAAAGCATTTATCAGAACCAAAAAAGTTAATAAGTAAGAAGCTAGGATCTGGTATTGGGCTTGACATCATCGGACAGGCGCTCTTTTATGAGCCTTGGTTCTTGACAGGACTTCCCAGCTATCCACAAACCGGCAAAACATTTAAGTGTGTGCACACTGAAGTCAGAGGTCCAGGTCCAGGCAGGCTTCAACAACAATATGGAGCTGAATAACAGCAGTATGGCAGCCTCTGATCTTTTTCAGAAAATGTTATCTTTGAGCTCTAGGCTCACAAGTTGCATTTCTTCTGAGGAGACAGGAGTACACCCTAGCACCAACCGGTAAGTAGACATAATATCGAGTTTTAAATATCGTTGTGCTATAATATCGAGTTTTAAATGTCCAAAGTCAAAAATAACGTTTTTAATATTGATGTGAAGAATATCGATTTAGTGTATTGTATAAAATATCGTTGTTAAAAATATCGATTTTGAAAATATCGTTATTAAAAAATATCGATTTTGTAAATGAAGTGAAATTTTTATTATAATATATTTGTAAATGTATTAATAATTTTTAATAAATTGGATATGTTTTATAGATAAATTGTTTTAGCAGTGGGATGTTGGATTTATAGGGGATAAGGGTGGGGAGTGTTTTAAAAAAAATAATTAATTAAAAAATTTTAAAAGTAATATTAAAGAAATTTTAAAATATTTTATAGGAGCGGGATGTTGGGGTAATAGTGGATAAGGGTGGGAGTGTTTTAAAAAAAACTTAAATGTACATTTTTTTAAACATATTAAAGAATTTAAAAATTGTGTTTTAGGAGCGGGATGTTGGGGTTATAGGGGATAAGGGTGGGGAGTGTTTTTAAAAAAAAACTTTTTAAATTATTTTTTTTTAAATTAGATTGAATAATTTTACTTTTTTTTTTTAGGAGCGGGATGTTGGGGTTATAGGGGATACGGGTGGGAAAGTGTTTTTGCAAAAAAAAAAAAAATTAAAAAATTATTATATAATAAATAAATTTAAAATTGGATTTTAGGAGTGGGATGTTAGGGTTATAGGGGATAACGGTGGGGAGTGTTCTAAAAAATGTTATTAAAAAAACAAATTTAAGTAATAAAGAAATTTTAAAATGTTTTTTAGGATTGGGATGTTGGGTTTATAGGGGATGAGGGGATAGTTTTTAAGTATAAAAATATAAAATTTAAAATTTAAAAATTTAAAAATAATTTACAAATATTAATGCATTTTTTTTATTAATAATGAAAATTTGTGGATTTTGCAGCTAATTTTGAGGAGTGTTTAAATTTAAAAGATAATTGGAAAAAGTGAAAAGTTGAAATAATTTTTTTTAAAAATGTATTATGATTTGTTGTTTATATATGCAATTACAGTAGTTAAAAATTAAAAAAATATAAAAAATAAATAATTATTCAACATAGAGGTGTTTTGTGTTGAGATGGGATTATTGTGCTTTTTAAAAAAAAATGTTAATAAAATGTTTTAAAAATTCAAACTTTTAATTAAAAAATTAATAAATTGTAAACTTTCAAGATGTTTAAGGTTTGGGTTTGAAATTGTTAAAGTTATAAAAATTAAAAGTGACATTTCTTTTAAGTTTAATATTTTTATATAAAATTATTAATTATATTTTATTTTTTATTAAAAAAATGTATTTTTATCATGTAATTTATAAATACAAGAAAATTTATACAAAATACTTTAAAAAGTCTCATAACTTTGGGGCCTATTACGATGGTGGGCAGACTTTGTCAGCCTGCCACCGCAATGGAGCACAGGACCGACCGCCGAAGGTGCGACGGTCCCGCCAGGCCAATTAGGATGCGCCCGCCACACTGGCGGGCGCATCCTCAACTTTAACATTGCGGCGGGCGGTGCTGTAAGCAGCACCCTCCGCAATGTTAAAGCCCATGTTGTGCATTGCCATGCACAGCGTGACAGGCACCGCACGGTGCCTGCCACCTTGTGCATGGCAATGATGGGGGGTACCATGGGTACCCCCCAGTGCAGCCACCCACACCCCCCGGGGGCTCGCAATGGGACCCCACGGTGATTTCCCGCATGCCTTTCCATGGCGAAGTCTCCGCCATGGAAAGGCATGCATCCTAATATGGATGGCGGTGCCTGCAAGGCACCGCCACCATTACCTGTGCCTTTTCCGCCCGGCCAGCAATCCGACCGGCGGAAAAGCGGCGGACGGTCTTTCCGTCCGCCGCGGTGCCCCTCACCATACTAATATGGCGGGGGATGAAAATGGGTAATTTGGCGGGCGGATCGCCACCGCCGGCCCGGCGGTGGCGATTTGCCCGTGATCATAATAGGCCCCTTTGTTCTGGATATGTTTTTAGAATTGGGGATAGGTCAACATATATGTATAATGTGTATTATTTTATATGAGTTTATGTAATTTTTTGGGGAATATTACATTTAATGAGTATATTGTTTTGCACTTTCTTTGAGTTAATATAGTTTGGAGTGGGAATACTAAATTATATATGTTTAGTGTCCAGCACCTTCCCTGAGTTAATATAGTTTGGGGTGGGAATAGTAAATTATATATGTTTAGTGTCCAGCACCTTCCCTGACTTTTTCTAGTTTGGAGTGGGAATAGTAAATTATATATGTTTAGTGTCCAGCACCTTCCCTGACTTTTTAGAGCTTAGAGAGGGAATAGTAAATTATATATGTTTAGTGTCCAGCACCTTCCCTGACCTTTTGTAGTTTAGAGTGGGAATAGTATATTATATATGTTTAGTGTCCAGCACCTTCCCTGAGTTAATACAATTTGGAGTGGGAATAGTAAATCATATATGTTTAGTGTCCAGCACCTTCCCTGAATTAATATAGTTTGGAGTGGGAATAGTAAATAAATAAATGATTAGTGTCCAGCACCTTCCCTGACTTTTTCTAGTTTGGAGTGAGAATAGTAAATTATATATGTCTAGTGTCCAGCACGTTCCCTGACTTTTTCTTGTTTGGAGTTGGAATAGTAAATTAAATATGTTTAGTGTCCAGCACCTTCCCTGAGTTAATATAGTTTGGAGTTGGAAAAGTAAATTATATATGTTTAGTGTCCAGCACCTTCCCTGAGTTAATATAGTTTGCAGTGGGAATAGTAAATTATATATGTTTAGTGTCCAGCACCTTCCCTGAATTAATATAGTTTGGAGTGGGAATAGTAAATTATATATGTTTAGTGTCGAGCACCTTTCCTGAGTTAATACAGTTTGGAGTGGGAATAGTAAATTATATATGTTTAGTGTCCAGCACCTTCCCTGACTTTATATAGTTTGGAGTGGGAATAGTAAATTATATATGTTTAGTGTCCAGCACCTTCCCTGAATTAATATAGTTTGGAGTGGGAATAATAAATTAAATATGTTTAGTGTCCAGCACCTTCCCTGAATTAATATAGTTTGGAGTGGGAATAGTAAATTATATATGTTTAGTGTCCAGCACCTTCCCTGAGTTAATATAGTTTGGAGTGGGAATAGTAACTTATATATGTTTAGTGTCCAGCACCTTCCCTGAATTAATATAGTTTGGATTGGGAATAGTAAATTATATATGTTTAGTGTCCAGCACCTTCCCTGACTTTTTCTAGTTTGGAGTGGGAATAGTAAATTATATTTGTTCAGTGTCCAGCACCTTCCCTTATTTAATATAGTTTGGAGTGGGAATAGTAACTTATATATGTTTAGTGTCCAGCACCTTCCCTGAATTAATATAGTTTGGAGTGGGAATAGTAAATTATATATGTTTAGTGTCCAGCACCTTCCCTGAATTAATATAGTTTGGAGTTGGAATAGTAAATTAAATATGTTTAGTGTCCAGCATGTTCCCTGAGTTAATATAGTTTGGAGTGGGAATAGTAAATTAAATATGTTTAGTGTCCAGCACCTTCCCTGAGTTAATATAGTTTGGGGTGGGAATAGTAAATTATATATGTTTAGTGTCCAGCACCTTCCCTGACCTTAATGTAGTTTAGAGTGGGAATAGTAAATTATATATGTTTAGTGTCCAGCACCTTCCCTGAGTTAATATAGTTTGGAGTGGGAATAGTAAATTATATATGTTTAGTGTCCAGCACCTTCCCTGACTTTTTCTAGTTTGGAGTGGGAATAGTAAATTATATATGTTTAGTGTCCAGCACCTTCCCTGACTTTTTATAGTTTGGAGTGGGAATAGTAAATTATATATGTTTAGTGTCCAGCACCTTCCCTGACCTTTTGTAGTTTAGAGTGGGAATAGTAGATTATATATGTTTAGGGGTCGATTCCGATTCGGGCCGGAAATTTCTCCGACCGAGCCGGACCCGGAGAGATTTCCGACCGAATCGGACCCGTGCAGTCCGACCGAACGAGTACGATGCAGCCGTATGTTATCGGACACGAGTCGGTCGGACTCCCATTGAACTCAATGGGAGCCGGTCGTACAACGCGTACGCGGGCTCCCATTGCCTCAATGGGTGCGAGGCGGACAAGGGCGCTCCCTACAGCGAGTACGCCGCGAGCGCTCGCGGGCGCACACGCACAGGTAGGGGGACCCTTGGGTCCCCCTGTGTGCGCTCGCACGGGTACGCGTACAGGGGGTCCGACACGGACCCCCAAAGTACGGCTCCGACAGCTCTTACGAGCCGGAGTGCGCGGCTCGGTCGGACTGCCCGCGGCGCGCATCGTACTTACCCGGCCGGGAAACGTCTCCATTGCGCGGTGCGACCGGGTCCGACCGAGTCGGTCGGAGCGGTTCGAGTCCGAGCGAGTCGGTCGGAGTTGTCGGGACGCCCGGACGAGTCGGTCGGGGAATTCGCATCGTACTCGCCGGCCGGACCCACAGTACGGTCCGGTCGGGAATCAGGCTTTCGCATGGCTTTTTTCCCGACCGAATGGTATTGGGTGCGCCTCCGACCGAGATCGGAATCGGCCCCTTAGTGTCCAGCACATTCCCTGAGTTAATACAATTTGGAGTGGGAATAGTAAATTAAATATGTTTAGTGTCCAGCACCTTCCCTGAGTTAATATAGTTTGGAGTTGGAAAAGTAAATTATATATGTTTAGTGTCCAGCACCTTCCCTTAATTAATATAGTTTGGAGTGAGAATAGTAAATTATATATGTTTAGTGTCCAGCACCTTTCCTGAGTTAATACAGTTTGTAGTGGGAATAGTAAATTATATATGTTTAGTGTCCAGCACCTTCACTGACTTTTTATAGTTTGGAGTGGGAATAGTAAATTATATATGTTTAGTGTCCAGCACCTTCCCTTAATTAATATAGTTTGGAGTGGGAATAGTAAATTATATATGTTTAGTGTCCAGCACGTTCCCTGACTTTTTCTAGTTTGGAGTTGGAATAGTAAATTAAATATGTTTAGTGTCCAGCACCTTCCCAGGTTTAATATAGTTTGGAGTTGGAAAAGTAAATTATATATGTTTAGTGTCCAGCACCTTCCCTGAATTAATATAGTTTGGAGTGGGAATAGTAAATTATATATGTTTAGTGTCCAGCACCTTTCCTGAGTTAATACAGTTTGGAGTGGGAATAGTAAATTATATATGTTTAGTGTCCAGCACCTTCCCTGACTTTTTATAGTTTGGAGTGGGAATAGTAAATTATATATGTTTAGTGTCCAGCACCTTCCCTTAATTAATATAGTTTGGAGTGGGAATAGTAAATTATATATGTTTAGTGTCCAGCACCTTCCCTGAATTAATATAGTTTGGAGTTGGAATAGTAAATTAAATATGTTTAGTGTCCAGCACCTTCCCTGAATTAATATAGTTTGGAGTTGGAATAGTAAATTATATATATTTAGGGGTCGATTCCGATCTCGGTCGGAGGCGCACCCAACACTATTCGGCCGGGAAAAAGCCAGGCGAATGCCTGTTTCCCGACCGATTCGCACATTCTCCCGAACGAGGAAGTACGATGCGCACAACTGCATAGATTCCGACCCAGTCGTACTCACCCAATTCAGGTCCTGTTCTCCGACCGAGCCGGATCCGTAAACGCAGAATCGAGTCGTACGGAAGCCAAAATGCAGCCCCGTCCGGCTGGACAAGTACGATGCGCTTTCCGTACGCGGCGAACCCATCGCTACGCACGGCACGTCAAAGCATCCGGGAGAGGCGCACATAAGCTCCGATTCGCGGCACAACACGATCCACGGCTACGAGACGAACACGCCAGCGACGAGGACGAGGCGAAGCAAAGAGAAAGACGAATGAGATGAACCAACTATGAATCCCATCGTGCCGATCCTACCAATACTCTACATCTACTACCGGAACAGGCACGGACGCGTACGGCGCAGAAGGTAAGTCAGACACCAAGCACAAAAACAAACTACACGTACCGACATATCACACACACACAGAGGGATGCAGAAATTACTTACACCAGCAACAGCAGCACCATAGGGGCGGGATGGCCATCACCAATACCACATATACACATAGGGGCTTGGATGCCCACCATCACTACCACCCCTACTCAGGGGGTGCCAGATGCCTGTCACTACTCCCACCTCCACCCAGGGTGTGCCAGATGCCTACCACTACTACCACCTCTACCCATGGGGGGCTGGATGCCTACCACTACTACCACCCCTCCCCAAGGGGTGCCAGATGCCTACCACTACTACCACCCTTACCCAGGGGGTGCCAGATGCCTACCACTACTACCACCCCTACCCAGGGGGTGCCAGATGCCAACCACTACTACCACCTCTACCCATGGGGGGCTGGATGCCTATCACTACTCCCACCTCTACCCAGGGGGTGCCAGATGCCTACCACCTCTACCCAGGGGGTGCCAGATGCCTACCACTACTACCACCTCTACCCATGGGGGGCTGGATGCCTGTCACTACTCCCACCTCTACCCAGGAGGTGCCAGATGCCTACCACTACTACCACCCCTCCCCAGGGGGTGCCAGATGCCTACCACTACTACCACCTCTACCCATGGGGGGCTGGATGCCTGTCACTACTCCCACCTCTACCCAGGGGGTGCCAGATGCCTACCACTACTACCACCCCTCCCCAGGGGGTGCCAGATGCCTACCACTACTACCACCCCTACCCAGGGGGTGCCAGATGCCAACCACTACTACCACCCTTACCCAGGGGGTGCCAGATGCCTACCACTACTAACACCCTTACCCAGGGGGTGCCAGATGCCTACCACTACTACCACCCCTACCCAGGGGGTGCCAGATGCCAACCACTACTACCACCCTTACCCAGGGGGTGCCAGATGCCTACCACTACTACCACCCTTACCCAGGGGGTGCCAGATGCCTACCACCCCTACCCAGGGGGTGCCAGATGCCAACCACTACTACCACCTCTACCCTTGGGGGCTGGATGCCTATCACTACTCCCACCTCTACCCAGGGGTGCCAGATGCCTACCACTACTACCACCTCTACCCAGGGGTGCCAGATGCCTATCACTACTACCACCTCTACCCATGGGGGCTGGATGCCTGTCACTACTCCCACCTCTACCCAGGGGTGCCAGATGCCTACCACTACTACCACCCCTCCCCAGGGGTGCCAGATGCCTACCACTACTACCACCTCTACCCATGGGGAGCTGGATGCCTGTCACTACTCCCACCTCTACCCAGGGGGTGCCAGATGCCTACCACTACTACCACCCCTCCCCAGGTGGTGCCAGATGCCTACCACTACTACCACCCCTACCCAGGGGGTGCCAGATGCCAAGCACTACTACCACCCTTACCCATGGGGTGCCAGATGCCTACCACTACTACCACCCTTACCCAGGGGGTGCCAGATGCCTACCACTACTACCACCCCTACCCAGGGGGTGCCAGATGCCAACCACTACTACCACCCTTACCCAGGGGGTGCCAGATGCCTACCACTACTACCACCCTTACCCAGGGGGTGCCAGTTGCCTACCACTACTACCACCCCTACCCAGGGGGTGCCAGATGCCAACCACTACTACCACCTCTACCCATGGGGGGCTGGATGCCTATCACTACTCCCACCTCTACCCAGGGGTGCCAGATGCCTACCACTACTACCACCTCTACCCAGGGGTGCCAGATGCCTACCACTACTACCACCTCTACCCATGGGGGCTGGATGCCTGTCACTACTCCCACCTCTACCCAGGAGGTGCCAGATGCCTCACCACTACTACCACCCCTCCCCAGGGGTGCCAGATGCCTACCACTACTACCACCTCTACCCATGGGGGGCTGGATGCCTGTCACTACTCCCACCTCTACCCAGGGG
>CAWUFW010025147.1:0-49241 GCA_963921515.1 Calotriton arnoldi
GCCACAGAGCAAAATCACTACTGTAGGTTGCAAGATAGTAATTTGCTTGTAGTGACGCAGGATCTGGTTTAGTTCCTCTTACTGCATTCCAGAGTCTTTGTTTTGTTGGCATGTATGAGTTTGGTCTTGAGAGAAAACAAGTTAGACTTTTGTTAAATGTGTTAATCTTCTTGTACCAAATATTTTACACCTACTGTGGCCCATATTCACTCAGCAAAGCATTTAAATATTTAAATGAATAAATAAGTCTGCACAAGAGGTCAGGAACCATCTGTTACCTGATCCACCATTCAGGTGCTTTGCCATGTGCCTCTGCCGATCCCTCACACCCCATTGGGGCCGAAATACTAGACTGCAGAGGTCATAGAAAAGGCACCTGGTATGTGGGGGCTGGGGATGAGGCTAGGGATTCTAGTGGTTAGGTGATGTGTGTATATGCATGCACCAGTCAATATCATACTTTATTCACTTATTTCATGATTTACCTGCATGGGACTACTGTAATGTGATTTACCTACACAGAACGTGCACAACTCCAGAATGATGCTACTAACACTTTGCTGTGTCTGAACTGAATGATGCATACGGTGGTCTGAAAAAATAATTCAAGTCTGTTCTTGATCTGAAAACAACGAGCAAATGGGTGAAGAAAGAAGCATGCATAATTTTACCTCTTCACTTCTATTCTTCTGCAACTGAACAAAGACAACTGGATGTGCATCATAGATCTCTAGGGTGAATACTTCCACATTCACGATTCTAAGAAATGCACAAAGTAGTCAATAGCCAACATTAACAGTACAAAGTAATCTCTCTTAGGCTGAAATTGGCCGCACTAACCTTTATCAAATGTGTGGTGGTGGTAGTAGCTCATCAACAGACAAGTTAGATCTATCTCTACCCTTCCCTGGATGACTTGCTTCTGAAGACAAATTCAAAAAAGAGAGTCCAATAGGATTTTTAGAGAAATTTTGAAGTCCTTCCTAATGTAGGACTCTAGATAAACCACATCAGGTTGGCTTTATACTTCGGAGCTATGTTGGTTATTGGGAATGAGAAAGTGTTGACTTCAAAGGAGAGGTTATTTTCTGTCTATTAAGAGTGCGCCATGATTCTATCGAATACATAATCTAGAGCCAGACAAATCCCAGGCCAAATTTAAATCCCCGATCACACATTACTATGAACTTAGTTTATTCATATAGTGGTTGGCCAGTGTCTGTGCTGCTCCTCAAGCATTGAATCTTTCATAGATTTATGTGCTTGAATCAGTCCCACTCTAATCTTAAAACAGCAGTGCATTGTTAAACATTGCCTAAAAGGTGCAAATATGACCACTTTTGTAGTTTTCTCACCAAATTAAAAAAACTTCAGCCAGTGAGGTGAGAGCTCAGTGGGCTTCACTCCCCCCTCCCCCACACCCGCAGAGGGCACCATACCCCAGATTTCTATCCCACAACTTGTGTGAAGCAAATCCCTCTGAGCTCTGCTCAAACATCGTAGGATAGGTCTTTTCTTCATTTTTGTACAATTGTCCTGTCAAAGGAGTAGCATTTTGCTCTTAGTGGGTTGTCTCAAGTATGTGATCTAGTCATATCAGATTAACCTAAATAAGGTATTTTTAATGCTGTGATTCCTGTGGGGACTCGATACTTCACACAGAGGATCTTAAAAAGAAATGCATTTATATCCTATATCCAACCCATGTGGCCAAAGACTGCAAGATCTTCAGAAAATTTACTTGAAAAAATATTTAAGGGCAGAGTAGTCTCACTCCTAAGGGGTCATATCAGACTCTGAACCAGCCATTTCAGTGCCTGCTGATTAGCCAATAACATTGTAGGTTTACATTCTTTAATTAAAAGGGCATCAAAGTGATTCCAATGCCATTTCCTAGTAAAGAAATTGATCAATTTCTATATGACTTTAAAGATCTTCTTCATAATTCCATAATGGCCATACGCACTATAGAGCATATTTGCTTTGAAGACTTGAATGTGATGCAGACACAAGCAGGGGTGGAGGCAATGTTGCTGCACTTGGACAAGAAATATAAAGCCCCGAGAATACTCTAGCATGTCTAGTAGGATATCTTTGAGACAATTCAGTGATGATGCAAACGTTGCAGAAAAGATCCCACAAACAGAACTCGCTTTGCACTGTGCCCCTGATAGAGATTGTAGAGAACTGGATAACATTGGAGAGTGAGTAAAAAAGGATGGTAATGTTTTCACCAAGGGGTAAGGTGTACATCACTATATTCTGACAGGTACTCTGTACATGAAACCAGTCCCTCAGATGAAAGGCTGAACCAGAGAGGGAGTACCCTTCTTGTGTATTTTAGGCAGAAAGTTATAATAGAGATTTTGGGATACGTTACATACAGATATACATGAACTCATCATAGTCTAACAGTCCTTAAACATGATGTAGTACAAGCAATTCACTCATGTTTTCACAGGTCCTTTATTGGGTCCTTTAGTTAGCACTTTGTAATTCCCTTCATCAGACACCTGGCGTTAAAGCCTCTTTGTTGTAATCTTTATAATCCAATTGTACAATGTTGCTTCCCTCATCAATTTGCCGAATAATCACGCCGAAGCTGCTTTGCAGATTTTCCAATGCAGTATGCTCAGTTTCATTCACATTTCACCTGGAAAGAAAGGATAACACTTAACACAGACAAGTTTCAGTATGAAGTTATAAATGTTTAACAACAGCATATAATTTTAACTCTTCCATTTTCGATACAATGACATTATAAAATGTAAAACTAACTGTCCCTATGTATTACAGGCTGATATACATTCCTATATCTGTTTATATCTAATGACCTATGTTCATATTACCAAGTTATATGAAGATTTGAGACAATAATTAAAAAATATTAATTAAGTAATAAGATATTGCACTGTGGCTATGATGTCATGGTGTCAAAATGAATTCCTGGATATGAATACTTTGTATTATTTATGCACAAATAGGCATCTAGTGTACAATAATTTTTGTATTTAAGGTGACGTATAAAAATCAATGAATAAGAATTCCTGTAACAAGACTATTACATAAAAATGAATACAATCACATGGGTGGGTACAGCATTATGTTACACGTAGGGAAACTACCCTAGTTTTGAACAATTGTGTGTCACGACTATAATGATAAATGTATTTTAAAAGAGGATTTTTTTGCTTTTTGTGTTATTTGCAAAATATCAATTGTTTACAGCCTTTATAAAGAAGTTTCTACAAAACACTTTTTGAATGACGTGATGTTAAAAAAAAAATACAGTGCATCCTGAGTTTTGAATTTTATTTTGTGAGCAAATTAAATAGTGATTAAAGGAAAAAGTGACAAGGTTGCTTTTTAATCCATTTTGGACTGCATATGAGCTGCCTCCCTAATCTCTTGTTAAAAAACATATGTGTCTGGCTGACTATGTAATTGCTTTCTATTCTTATTCAAGTATGTGAATCTATGAAAAGTCCATTGCTACAGAAGAAAAAAGTTACTTATCTGTAACTACAGTCCTCCAGCATTGGTATATTTCACAGTGTCAAATGCAGCTCGCTCTCCTCTGGTAGGCTTACCCTATCAGTTGATTTCCTTTCATACACATGCTCTGAAATCTGGTGGGGGAAGTGATGTTTAATGGGCTTTAATCTCACTGGCCAAAATTTGGATCTTTTTCCCATCTCAGTGAACAAGAGTGATTCAAGGATGTGAATCTATGAAAAAGGTGCAAATCCTGGAGAACTACATATTATACATGTTTTTCTTGTCTTGAAACCCAGTAGCCTAGGTTCTGATCTGGTTTAAGCACCAAATCATGTGATTCTAATCAAATATACCTCTTATTGTAAAAATGTATAATGTAAATATTTAAAAAACTGACTTGATTTGCACAATCTCAAATCATCTCTACCTGGTTAGCTCTCTGTTGCCTCTGACAAGGTGTGTGCTGTATGAATCATAAGACATTTTAAAGAAGGGAGGGGCAAGAGAAAGAAAGGAAGGACAGGTCGATGTGGAAGGGTGGTAATGAAAGTGAGGTAGTATGGATGTAAGAAAGGAGATAAAGACAAAAGAGAAAGAAGAGGGCGCATGGAAGAAGAGGAGCAGTGGACAAGAAGGGCGAGAGATGGAAGAAGAGGGCCTAAAGGCAGAAGAATGAGCCTTAAGGAAGTAGATGAGTTAAGAAAGATAGTGTGTCAATGTGACGAAAACTAAACTGGGGAATACCAGACGATGAAAAATAAAAGAAAACATTTTTTGGGGAGCTGTGCCTCATTTGTTCTCTAGTTACATTGGGCTTCAGAAGGATATGGGGTTGCTGGGGCACTTAGTCTCCAAAATGATGGGGAGTGTTCTGTTTTCTGATGGGGCATTAAGCTGGCTGGTATTGTCTTCTTTGGGCTGGTGTGATTGTTCTGTTGGCCAAGGTATCACTGCAGGATGGGACTGTGAATTTAGATGTTTTTAGGTCCTTTGTACCTTAGAATCTTCTTAATTGGTGGCTTCCTTTGGCCTTACAGTAGTGCAGGTTGTATGGCTGTGTAATCTCTTGGTCCCTGGGTGCTCTTCTTTGGGATGACGCCCTATAATTTGGCTTCTTTGTTTGGTATCAAAGTTATAGTTTCCTAAAGGGTGCAAGAGGTGCCGACTTTGGAGGAACACTGTTTAAAAAATGCTTGCATTTGCTTTGCAGCGTGACCCCAAACGCCTCAAGAAGGACCTCCCCAAAGCCCTGAAGTTACTAAAGCCTGAGGATCGAGTTCTCTTTGTTGGGACATCCAGCAAGCCCTTTGCTGCAGATGTGAAGACGTTCTGCAAAGCCTTTGAGAGGATAATACTGGTCCCACGGCCGGACTATGCTGCCAGATATGGTAAGATTTGCTGGGATGTGGTGTTGTGGTGTTGTTCACACTGTGCTGGTGAGGGGGAGTTTAATGGGACCAACATTGGGTTAGCATTGTGTGGGGGAAGAGAGAGGGTAGCATTTAAAGCATAGGCTAAGTTTCCATTGTTGAAAGAGTGACTTACAACTTCCATTCTCTTTTTCCAGTGCTTTGGAAGCATCTCATTAAGACGCATGGTGGGATTCACACCAACAAGCTAGATTACAGCAACCTCGCCAAGGTCTCAGACGGGTACAGCCCTGCCTTGATGTCGCAAGTGGTGCAATCTGTCCTGTCACTTCGGCGCCTCGCTCAGATGGACAAGAAGCCCCTTGTCACTGGAGAATTTCTGATGCCGCTCTCGAGAGCCGATCCCATCTACAGGGAAGAGGAGGAAGCCTTTAAGGTATACATCAGGGCCACCCCATCCCCCACCATCTCCTTGGAAGGGTATTAAGAGTTGTCTGGATTTGCACCCATTTCAATGGGAAACCTTTGTGAGAAGTTACACGAGAGACTGTCGGTGATTGTTCAGATTGTTCAGCTCTTTGTAAGTGCTTAGAACTGGCATTCCACAAGGACTGAAGTTAGCAGGAAAGGCTAAACTGGGACCAGTACCCTCAATGTATTACTTTCTCCCTTCTCCTCCTCTAACTAACATCATCCCTCTCCGCAAGAGAACCCAGCGGCCTCCTGCTGCCCAGTCACCTGCACAGCGCTCTATTGCTTTGGAGACTGGTTTTGCTATATTTAAATCATGTATGTACACAGCGGTTTGGGAGGAGTTGCCACTCTGGGGAGCAGGGGAGCTACAGTAACATAAATGCAAGCTACTAGCCCAATCTTAATACCTTTAATGTGAGACCAGCAAAACAAAGCCCTTTGGTAAAATAGTTGCATTCAGTGGAAGTTAGCTGACCAGTAACTTTCCATAGTGTCAATTGCATGATGCCATCTTCACAAACATGTGTGCTCAAGGCTAGCATACCTGTATTAGATACATTGCTAGAACGTGGCATAGCACAAATATACACAAATCACCTTCTACGGGCTTCAGCTACACCTACAGGTTGGCAGGACAAGTCATTCTTAACAATACCGAAGTTACCGAAGCCCTTTGTCTGAGTCAGACGGAGTGGTATCCCAGGAGCGAATAACTCTCTGGCTGATTCTGAGTGGCCCCATGTTCCTGCTCCTGAAATTACCAAGTGTACCAAATTACAAAGCAGAAATGCACTGTATAAAACCACTGGGCTACAGGGCTGGTGGAGAGTACAGGTGCTTCCTGGCCCCCTCAAATAGGACGGGGGAGCATGAAATGCTCCACATGCTAGCCAGGAGCCTACTCCCCCCTCCCGGAAAACCATCATACGGTCCCCGCACAGCAAACCTCTGTTGGCCACTGCTTACATTTTTAACCTGCTCAAAGCGTGTGGTGAAGCATTAAGGTCCCCAGAATATATACAAAAACCTTTGATGTTTAACACAGTAATTGTGTGTCCACATGATTATTCCGTATTCCGAAAATTTAAACACACAATGACCGTAAACACATGGAGTGAGAGCAGCCAGAATCGTTAATTTTAGCCTCAGTATTTATCTAGAGTTTACACTTAATTTGTAATGACCTAAGTGCTCAAATAGAGATTTTAGGAAAAAGGAACTCGTTTGAAAATTTCACTTAGCATGGAGACAAATGTAGACTGTTTAAAGAAAAAACTCTTGAGGCCAGCAGAGTTGCTTATTTTTAATGTTATCAGGCAAGTCAGGATCTTTTGTAAGGCCTGAAGCAAAAACGAGTTGCAGGGCCCTGATTCGGAGAATCTGGTCTTAACTCCGGCCTCCTAGCTTGACCAAAGTGTGTGATCCTGGCAATTTTGTTTCTTCATTACGCCTCATCAGCGTGGCGGTCCTGGCGGCGCTAAGCCTCCAGACAGGATGCAACACAAGCAGGGGTATGGAGACTTATGGGACCTGGCTACACTGTTTCACTAGCGCTGCCCTATTGGCGCTGGTAGTGAGGCAGGAGAGCTCTGGGCATTGTGTACGTGGTGCGCAATCCCAAGTCCTATGCATGCCCACCACCCAAGCCCAGTCAGCTGTCAGTATAGGTAGAACCTGGTTCATAATGTGGGCTATGCTTACAGTGATCAGCACTTTAAAACATGCCGCTCCTCCGACAGCCTCGCCCATACCATACCAGGACACCTCTTTAAGGAGTAGGGCCTGGGGAAAATTTCCCTGGCTGCCTGTCCCCCACCCTCCCCACCTTCTGATGGTGCTGAATGTTACCATGCTCACAGTTATTACCTGGCATCTGAATGAACACAAGACATTTGAGGGAAGGAGAAGCTAGCTTAATGACTAGAAGTTAGATTGTGAACGTGCAGGTCGCTAGTGACTGTAAAAGTCAGAAGAGCAATAAAGGGCCTGAGGAGAAGCTGCGGTGTAGATTGCCCTGGAGGTTCTAGAATAGGAAAGAGAAACAAAGCAGACTTCTCCTGGTGCTAAAGAGCAGAGCAGCTTCCACCACGTGGAGCTGAACTGACCAAAAATGGAATGCACCAATGTTGCTTTCTGAAATCCTTGGCAACATTTGGAATCAGTAAACAGTCCAGTCACGTGGACTGAAAGACACATTGGCAATAAAACTGAAAATTAAACGCAACAAAGCATAGGGAATACATATGGTACAACAGTACTGCTGCCATAAAGTACAAAACGCTGATGTAAAGTTCCACATGTTAAAAAGGCAGAAATGTGACTACTAAACTTTGATGGGGTACCTCAGTACTAGCTTAAAGCACCATCCTTTAGTCAAAAACAATGTAAAATTGCTCACACACAAAACACATGTTTAAACATCTGCTAGAGAACTTTAACATACATAGTGATAGAGAGGCCTTCTTTTACTCCTGTACTTGGGTGGTTGTTCTGTTTCTTTGGACCCCAGCTGTCAGAAAAAACATTGATCGTGGTTCATTTTTCTGGTTTTCTCTGAATAAGATCAGCTACATATATTGACATTTTTGCAAGAAGGCAACTGAATTTTAGGACAGTGGCAAGTGAGCATAAAAGGGCATTGAGAGCCGGCATTCACTGAGAAGCAAGCAAAGGAAGCAGCAACCGTAGCCTGGTTAATGCTTGCTCTAAAGATGTGTGGACTCCGGTGATTGTGCAGGTTTCTGGAAAAGATGCAATGCTCTCCAGAGATTTGGGGGATTGTCGTGTGCTCCCTGGAAGTGGTGTGGAATGCTGAATGCTATAATTGTGAGTAATGACTGCTGCTCTTCTAATGTTGTGGGGTATATATGATTGTCTCATGGGAATATGATGAACATACAGTACTTTCCTGCTTCAGTGAAGAATATCCCGATGATGTCCTGACCTTGTGGGAAATGTTTAATGCTTTATTGAGGTGGTGTGAAATCTCTGATATTTGCTAAATGTGTGAGGCTTGTGTGATGCACATCAAATGTAATGGGAAATGTTAAAAACTTTCCTTGGTATATGAGACAACACCAGCGTTCTCCACTGCAGGTGGGGAACACCAAGCAATCTAATGGCCAATGCTCTTGAAAGGTGTTGGCCAATTTCTGATCTGATTTGGTGTGTTTGTGTATCCTGTCCTGATATTGTGAGGAATGCCTATTTTTAGAGGATGTAGTGAATGTTCAGCGCTCTGCTGGTATTGGTAGGAGTGTTGAACACTCTCCCGAGGTTGAGGGAAATGGTAGATTCTGTCCTGAAGTTTCAATTCACTCAGCAAGTTGTGAAGAATGTCAGATGCTCTCCTGCAGTTGTGAGGTTGTATGGATATCCTCTGATGATCCTATCTGTTTATCTCTGCTCAGGATTGGTATACCAAAACTCCTATGGGGAAGAAGCGCCAGAAAGCCACACAGGGGAACAAAGAAGAGGTTTCAAAAGGAAAAGGAAAAGGAAAAGGGAAGGACAAGAAGGGCAAAAAGAAATAATCTCCTAAGAGTCAACATAAAAATCTGCATGAAGAGCATAACTCTAGGAGCATAGAATGTACACATTCAGAAACTTTTACTGGGCATACTTTATTTTAATATTAAAAGATGTAAAAAAGACTTATGTTGGCCAGATGATTAAAGTGTCTGTACAAACAATGTTGTATGTATCTTCAGCGCAAGTGGTCCACCGTAGGCTATATGTGCACTCACTCTTAGGACACCCTCACCCTATATGTACACTAACTGTGAGGACAGCCACACTCTATATGTACAATTACTCTTAGGACACTCACATCCAGCATATCCCACTCCACATTAGTGCTCCACATAGCTATCATCCACCCATTTCCTCCCAGGTTAGTGGGGTCAAACATAAGAAGCTCATGGCTTTTCTTACTTTGACAATGGAGAGGTCATCATTTGCCAAACCGTATTTTTTTTGGACAGTCTCTATTCACACTTCAATGGTTTTGAAAAAGACATGTCACATGGTTCACGTCAAATACCAGTATAAAATGAATATCAAAGACATGTGATACTAGTATAAAATGAATATTACAACAAATACTTTCATTTAATTTAATGAGATAAAATACTCATTTTAAAACATCACTATCTTTCCAGTATGCTATGATTTTAATCTAATCTTATTCTCATTTGAAACCTATTATACCCTGATATTCCAATGGAGTCCAGTATTATACTGTGCCAATTCTTAAAAAAATTAACAGTGTAATCAGTGAATATAAAAGGCTGGTTTCATCAGTCGATCCATTGCCATAAAGCCAGGAGGTCAAGAATTATACTTGTTATAAGCATATTCTCAATTGTTTTGATTAACCACCCACAACCTTATTAACGTAATGAGTTACCCAGTCTTACAAATATATTTCCTATAAAGCACCACACCTACATTCTATAGCCCCTTTCATTTGTTTATGCAACTTAATTTATTACAGGCATAACTCCACCAATCATCTATTATACCAGACTCTCACATAAACAAGCAACAAGGTTGACGGCCTAGTCACATTATTATTTGTGTTTGACTTGTTGTGTAACATTTCTTCAAGTTTTTGTGCTTTTTAACCTGTGCTTTAGCTTCCACCTTGGTTTATGGTTTTTCATAGCATGCATACATGGCAGTTTGTTTTAATTCACATTTACCTCTCATATATGTGGATACATTACATCTGTCCAATATTAATGTTGGAGAGTGGTATTTACCACATAAACTGGCACAGAAATGTGCTGTCTGAAATAACAAGACACGCTTGAAAATGCAGGAATTGAGCCAGGAGTGACACTATTTATTCAAACAACTAAACAATAAATGTCAAAGACACATCATTAATCAAAAATAACACCATGCACTTTAGCAAGTAACAAGTGTCAAAGACACATCGTTTGATCAAGAGCAAAAACATGCAATCTAATAAGTTTAAAATCGCGGCAATTCAAAGAAAGAGAGAGAGAAATTGAATTTCACAGTACAATGAAGCATTATAACTTTTATCAAAATGCTGAATAAATCAGTTTACTGGGAGCACCTCAGTCGTGAAAAAATACACTGTGAGAGGTGGTCAGCGAGTTAGTTAGTGAGACAGTCGCTTTATACACTTTTAATGAGGAACCGTTGACCGCAAGATCTAACTTTAGCAGGTGTTTGACCGCAGAACATAAAAAAAGTCGAACATTTTATCAAAAACAATTTGCGTCACTTTTCAGAAGCTTCAAGGCGGAAGCTCCTTATAAGGCTATTGTTTATTTTAAGCCATTTTGCTGTCTTAGTTTCCAAAGATAGCAAAACATCTGGTGAGAATCTGCGGAAAGTCCCAGTTGGCTCCTACTCTTAGCCCATCTTGTTCTTCTAGATGACAGATGCGTCCTGTTATTGCTACATCTTCTTGATGTTCATAAAGATGTACACGCAGAGGACAGGGGCTCGGAGACTTGTTCATCAGAAAGTCAGTGACCTGAGGTTATTGGCCTTCATAGGAGAAATACATCTGAGGTTACAGGAGGGCATGAGGCCTACTGCCTCTGTAGACGCTCAAGGCAATGTGGACAATTTTAGCACAACCCTGTCTATGGGCTGGCAGGGACATTTGAGACGCTCATGCTTCAGATGTGGACAGAATGGGCCTGAGGCACTATATGGTAAAACTAGACCCTGCTTCATTCTTGAACAAAACTCTTACAGCGTACTTTGCAGGCCCTCCTCTCAGTTGGGGTGTCCAAGGGGTGTCATTCACATAGGAACATTGGCTCACCTGTGGCTTCCTTAACTCTATATACTCTCCTTCAGGTATGTCAACGAGGGATGTATAGGGTGTTGGTGGAGGTGATGGTGTATCTATATTTAAATCCTATCTCAGTTGGTATCTACTAGCGGTGAGTTGGGGTCTATTGACCTGGCACTGGGTAATGGTAGTGGGCTGAAGTAAGTGTGGCCTTGGCGGAGTGCTCAACTTCTAAAGCGCTAAATTATCCCCATTCATTGTTCTATCCTTCTTCTTGTGTATAGACTTTCTGAAAGTTCCCCATTCCTACATAATTCATACCTACTAATTTACTACCAGCATTTTTAGCACAATGACAGAACACCTGTTGGGCTATGATATGCCTCTCTCTATCCGGCGCAATCGCCGTGTCACGGCGTTGTGTCCTCAATCAGGCATGTTCTAGTGAGCACAGGCTGCTCCATCGAGGAGGCAGTCAGAGATAGAGATGTTCTCCGCAAGACCAGTAGAAGTCCATTAGACTGGAGGTGCCATATAGCACGTCCAAATTATAGATGGTGCTGTTGCATCCAGAGTTGCGCCCAACAGATACCGTGCCATTTCCTAGAAAACAGAGAAGAGGTGACTTTAGTTTGAAAGCTTTTTTAGGTTTGGACATTTTCTCCCCACCCCGAGTGTACCTTCCAGTCTATCCCATCTACATTTGTGCAAATAGACGTAGAGCAGTTCTGTTTTGGCATGGGCAAGGTAGGGTGTTGGGTAAAGAACCATTACAGTCTGAGGGTGATCTTGTTATCGTAAACCCATTCTTCCTACCAAAAGCTGCACTAAGGTTGATATCAGAAGCTCCTATCTTGAGCATCTTTGTTACTTCCCCCTCTATTCTGGAATTGTCAGTGATAACCTCGTGCATTATTGGGGTGTGGTCCCATACTGTGGTATTTACGAACACTTCAGAGATGTTGGCCTCAATAATCTGAACTTGCCCCAGTATTCTGTAGAGGAACAGGTGTCGGAGACATTTTACAGTGTGTGGTGGTACTTCCCTGGGAAAAATCAGTCTATCTGCGCCTACTGCATGGGGAATGTATGAGCCACATAACAGTATTCATTCCAGGATATTATTCATTAGTCTTCTGCCTCCCTGCTATTGTCATCTGGCTTTACCACATAATATCTTGGAGAGAATCATGGAGACTATGCTGCCAGGCCAATGGGGCATCCCCACGAAGAAGGGATAACTTAGAGGGACACATTGTAACATTAGCAGTACCATCACAGGCAATGGAGGTATCATAACGCGTTGCGTTATTAAAGGTGCCACTACTACTACTACAAGTGTCAGCAGGTTAAGGGGAAAAAGGGATATGGGATGCGCAGTAGTGTGGACAACTTCAACCTTTTGAGGGATACAAGTCTTCTGAGCTAAGCAATAAGAAAGAAAAGCAAACCAATTAAATACTGTAGTGCCACTCTGACAATAAGATAAATACATAAAATAAAGCAATACATCTTGTTATAAGGATCTTTTGCACTGCTGGTGTTGCGGCTGTATCCGTAGACTACAAAATCAATCACATTCTTCTTCTCAGATAGTCAATGGGAACAAGTTGCCCTCCTCTTGTTCATTGTTCAGTGCTGAGGTGGTGCAGGGTCAACCGTGATGTCCCTCTGATGTGACCATGTTCTTCAGCTGTTGGCAAGGAGTCTGTGATTTTAAAAGGTCCTTCAAATTTTAGTTTTTTCTGCCAATGGATACCTTCCGGACAAAGATTTGTGTTCCGGGAGGGATGAGTAGGAGCTCAGGATCGATGGGGCCCTTCTCCTTCCGCTTGGATATCTGAGTAGAAAGAAACTTCGCAGCGCATGTTAACTCATACATTTCAGCTTTCATCATTTCAGCTTTCATAATTTCAGAAGAACTTTCAGTGTCAGTTTTAGGTCTAGTTGCTGGGACTGATACATTTATTGATCGTCCAGTGACATGGTGATGGGGCGTTAGGTGGTGGTCAGCACTTGGAGTATTTCTGAGTGAAAACAGGGCAATCGGTAGGCAATAAAGTCAATTATTTATTTATTCCTCAATTGTGGCACTTATCTTGCTTATTTTATTTTTTAAGCAGACCGCTCAGGCGTTGCTGAAATTGCCTGCTGCTTTAGCATTACAGTGGACACATGGTCCAGCTTTGATCCAAACATGTGTGGTAAAATGTAGCTGGTCTAATACTACTTGTAGTAGGGCCTGTGGCATGACAGGTTTTCCTGTTACAGTATGCCTATAGATAAAATATAAGGGATCTAGTTTTACTCCCTATTTTATTTTTTTAAATATTTTTTTAATGTCACACCTGACCCAACTGTCGTACCAAATGTGTTGTCTACTCCTCACCAAACATTCTCTGTCTATGACCTGTGGCTAGGTGTGAAACAGTAGTTGTGCAATTGTGCAGGCACAATATTCAGAAATAAAAAAACACAAATGCACTGGTGGAACTCCTAACCAGACATGAGGAGGTAGAAACGTGAACATTGAGCATATGTATGCAAAAATCTCTAAAACAGGAAACCTAGTACACTGCGTAGGGATGAAGGAAAGAACCCAAAAATAATAATGTCTGCAGTGTGCAAAACCTAGAAACATCAATTAACTCCAAAAGCAAAAGAAGAACCAAAACATTGTACTATAATTGCTTCCAACAGCAAGGCACATCTTAAGAATCTCCATCCCAGTAACACAATTGGGAGAAAAAAACTCGTGGTCGAACTGCAAAATATTTGCAACCACCCCTAAAGTCTGCACCTGAAGTCTAAAAGGCATTATTAAATCTGCACACATTGTATATTGAAAATATTGCACTACTGAGCATCACTACGCAATGCATATTGTCCTTCTACATTGAAATACACTTTATATTAGCACATATTATTCATTCTTTGTATTACCTAGCACTGGGGCGTGTGTGGAGGAAGTCGTTGAGGTGGCTATCTCTGGTAATCTATTCCTATGGATCTCTGGTCACTGTACCATGTATCGTATGCTGCACAGAGCTGCACATACCCACAACTATTCCCTCGCTCCTGCCACACAGCTGCACTCATTGTTATCCTGTGTTAGGAAGGCCTCTAATGTGTCACAATTTAGAACAACAGTGAATTAATAAAGGGATGTCCCCATCATGTCCTTTGGACAAGAATCTGACCAGCCGTATTTTGCCACCCTTCGTGGGCATAGTCTGCAAAATGTGTCACTGTAGGACATGTCTGTGTGTGTATATATATATATATATATATATATATATATGTATCTATTGCCATGTACATTTAACTGACTTTATTTTCAAGCAGTGGTGATGCTGCTGGTATTTCACGTAGTGACATAATCTCTTATTTGACTTTCCAGCTGCTGCCAAAAATCCACAATTTCCTTCACTACCACATTTCGTACGTACTGAAACCTGTCACTTATTCTGGCACTCGTCAAAGATCGCAAAGTGGACCCTACAACCGAATTGTAGAGAGGTCTAATTCACACATTTGGGATGAGGGAAGTCTGTGAGCAAAGCCCTGATGTGCTGCGCCAGCAGGCTAAATGCTCTACCCACAAAACAAGCTCACACTGAACCCAGCCCAGTGCTTTGAATTGATGCCAGGCAAAGAGGTGGTCAGGCAGTAGGATGTCTGTGGTACAGTGGGCATAGGGGAGCAAAGCATATATATAGTCTGTCTGAATTCATTCTTTAAAACTATTCCTTGAAACAACAATAATATTTCTCAATGCACTGACATAATCTGTTGTACGGGACATCAGCTGATGACAAATACACCATGAAACAAAACATAAAACAGACACGTACGAAAAACAAAACATCTCCTCTCCTACGGCCTTGCACCTGAAAATAAAATGTTAGGAAAGGAAACTTATACACTAAACCTATTATTTCAGTGCATTTCATACATTTACACATCTCTTCGTCTTCTACTAACTATATATTTTTTTTTCCTGTTCCGTTTGTAACCACATGAAACTTATTGCATTATGTCTTTTGGTCTGGGCTCAATGCCCAGACTCTGTGGCCAGCCAGGAGCGTTAATATAAAGGCAGCCCAAGAAAAATCTTTTAACCCTTCAACACCTCGTAACATCAAAAAGCATTTCCTGTGCTGAAGCCTAAATTGTACATTTTGTTATCCTTAAAATAGAGCCTATTTTAACATAACATAACGTGTATTTGTAAAGCGCATGTTCACCCAGAAGTGTATCTTGGCGCTGAATAGCAGATATTCATTGTTCCCCAACTCAATGGTACTAATTTTATCCACCTCAGAAGGATGAAAGGCTGAGTGCACCTGCCAGCATTTAAACCTGTGACCATGAAGTCAAACACAGGCCCCCACAGACCTAACTGAGGCGCATTATGTGTCATGCATGTTGTGTAATATGCCTGATCTTTTAGTGTATTGTTCATAAAGGCCTAGAATAGATAGGAGTCCTCTGCCACACAACCACATTGTAGATGCAATTGTATCTGTTGCTGTGGGCAAATGTATTGGACCTATATTTTAAAGTGTATTCTGGTCCTGCCAATTGTCCCTATTCTCATCCATAATTTTCATTAAACCGTATTTGTATGTACGCTATTGTCGCACTTTTAGCAACCATTTCCAAGATGAGACTAAGTGTAGGGGCAATTGTCATGCATAGGGGATAGGTGTCATTGAATCTTTGGGACCAGGAAATGTTATGTGTTATCCAAGACGGAAATGGGTGTACTTAGTGTGCATTCCATTCCACCAATTTGTCTCCCCTCTTGTCTCCCGAGTTCTATGCACATGAAATCGGGAGAGAAGAACAGGCTTATTTAGCTAATTCCTTCCTTCTGTCTATTGTTCACCATCTGCGCCGATATTTCCGTTGCTCTTAGTCCAGTGTCACTAACTTCCTTGTTCATGAGCCGCAGTTTCAACATCTCTCTTGTATTAGCTAACTGTGTGTGCTCTATGGCTGTACCTACTGAATGGGTGCTTGCATTCGGGCTACTGCTGGTGCCTGGAGGGGTGGCTGTTGTTGAATTGGAGGCAAGTAGGAGTCAATTATTTGGGGTTGAATTGCTTGGGGCTGTGGCTGCATGTGGGGTGCAACACCCTGCGTGTTGCCTGCTAATACATATCAGGGAACTTGCAGCATAACTGGGACCATATGATGGTGAGCATTTTGTTAAATGAAGCACCGTCATATTTTGCTTCTGTTAGCGTTGTTCCTTTTATTCCTGCTTTTAGTATGTCTTCTGCTTCCGCTCCAATCAGGGAGGTGAGCAGTCTTTTAATATCACCTACTTCTAAGGTGATACCAGCTGTATGATTTTCTAAGGCTGCTATCCATTTACCAGCACCTTCTGTTAGCGGCGGTAGTTGTTTTTTCAAATTAACTTTGTCCATTTGGGGCCATGGGACATATTGAGGGACAGCGTCCGGGCTTTTGAACAGTAGGGGTATGTGATGTGTCACTGGGGTATTTGTTGTTGTGCGTCATGTGAGGTCAAATTGCCGTACATATTTCTACCAGACTTTTAAGATTGCCCTCATGTAAGGATAGTCCCAATCTTCTTCTCCCTTCCCATGCAGATACAGTCTTCTGCCGTTGCCATGTTCTGTGGATCAAAGGATCCATCTCGTGGCCACGGAATCATTTGTGGGGCAAGACTTTCTGTCCAACTCGTCAAATCATCAGTGAATATGTTGACATAGAAGTCAGAACCCTCCCAGCAGGTAACTATTTCATTGGGTGTTAGGTCTTTGTCCTGTAATGCAGTTTGTTTACTGAGCATCATATTTCTGGAATTTGTTTTCTCTGCCTAGTGGAACGTATTAGGGCCCTTGACAGAATGTCACTTTGATGTGCAGAATTGGTGCTATTTAGTCTTATTGGCTGTTAAGGAGGGCTACTGGTCTGTTGTGCAATAAGTGCTGACTTACATCCTCTTTCCAACTGAGTTATTCATATGAACTTATTTTTAGTGCAGTTGACCTGCTTTAATTTGCAATGAATCGTTACAGGGAAGCTATTGTTGGCAATATTTGGAAGTACTTTTTATTGCTGCCTATTTATGTAAGAAAGGCTTTATTTTATTCACACTCCAACACATCAATTGGTGAGCCTATTTTAATCTCTTTCTAGCGGCTTCTTTAAAAAAAAGGAAGCTGTTATTTAAGTTAAATGTTCTTTTATCAGTATATAGTTGGTAAGGGGACAAAAAAAGGGTATTTTGAGCTCAAACTAACAGGGTGCGTATATACTTAACAGGACTCCAAAATTCACACAACACATATATACATATATATATATGTGTCTTCCTTTGGCGTTCTTCCTCCTGAACACCCAAGCCGGCGGCACCCAGCCGACAAACTCCACTATTCCAAGGTGAGTTTTTTTTTACAAAATTCATGTTTATTTGGCTTTCTCATGGCAAAAAATGCACAGTCCCTTGTCTCAACAATCCCGGACCGACGCGTTTCGGCGAATTGCCTTCTACTGCCTTCTAATTGCCTTCTATATATATATACAAGCTTCAAAGTTTTCCAAGAGTAGCCGTACCCTATATAAAGCACTCTCGGGGGTGAGTTCCGTTACTTTATTTGTTGAACTCGGGCACAGACAGACGCTTTTCGGCTAACGCCTTTCTCGATGTTAGTCGGGCGCGCCGTATTCACCATTTTTTAATATGTAAATGTACTTACAATAACAAAACTGAAAAGGGACCAAAATCACAATACATTCGGTTCCGCCATCTTATCATGGTGCAATTCATTCCCGAAACATAATATACAGTAACATATAATTATTCCATGTACATAATTGATCAATTTTCAAACAAACAATCTGGGCCATGTCAAAATTAATTAATTAAAGATGCCTATATTTGTTTCGCATGCATCGCTCTGTTATAGGCTTATAAAGCGGAACTGGTAACTCTCTGGCAATGATCTATAAGCAAACTCTACATTCGGCTTGCTTAATGCCAATATATGAATGAATGCCCTGCGCGGGTCTTGATTATCATGGGTGCTTATATATACACATTTATAATCAATCCATATTGAATTCCTTTGATGACATATTTACATTATTTATGCCCTGGATGGGCCCATACCAAGAGATACCAGTATAATACATGAATTTTCATTATCTTGTCCCTTGTGTTGATATAGTCCATTTTCAATATGGTAAAAAAGAAGAAGCAAAATTTTTCGAGCAGGTTCACAAAAAACATCCTTCAAACTAATTCAAATTCTTTATCATTCATTAATGGAAGGGAAAGGAGATAGCGAAAACAAGAGAAAGAAGAGAAGGAAAAAGAGAGCAAGCAAACAAGAAAGCAAGAAACAAGGGAACAAGAAAGCAAGAAACAAGAAAACAAGCGAAGTGTGACAGAGATCGAATTATTGCTATTGAGGGCGGCAGAAAAAGGGGACTAGGAGAGTATATCAATACAATTAGAGTGTATTCATTCATCCATGTTGATCTACTTTAATTACACCTAATCTCCCAAATGTACTGCCAACTCCTCACTGCTATTCATACCTTTAGGGGTCTTTGTAAGTCAATGATATAGCGAGACTCAAGTCGTCGCAGGCGAAGAATTCTATCCCCCCCCCATGGATTTACTGGAACATGGTCAATACAGAAAAACGTTAAAAGATCCCTATTCTGCTGATGTTCTTTATTGAAATGTCTGGCAACTGGATATGTCACATCCCCATTCGTTATGGCCCTCATATGTTCCAATATGCGGACCTTTGTAGGATGTATCGTGCTGCCGATATATTTTAGGCCACACGGGCAGTTCAAACAGTAGACCACATAAGGTGTTGTGCAAATCAAAAATTTGTTGATGCTTTTTGGTTTGCCTAATCCCAGAATATCAAAGGAAAGAACTCTTTTGCTCTTGCAACAAGCCTTTCACTTACCGCAAGGAAAAAAGCCATTAAGTGGTGTTAACATAGGCTTTGGGACTACCTTTGTCTAGTGGCTGTGGATTAAGTCGTTTCTAAGGGATCTTGCTTTTCTGAATGTGACCAGAGGACTAGATGGAATACCTACGCCTATGACAGGGTAAGTTTGTAATGTATGCCAATTTTTTCATAAAATTTTCCTCAGCTCACTCGTATCTTCCGAATAGGTAGTAATCATTCTGAACTTCTCACTCTCTTTTTTGTCCCTCAGTGTGTCTTTTAACAGGTCTATCCTTGTAAGGGAGTTTGCTCTTTGTAATGCTTGTGTCAGGACCTGGCTACTATATCCCCTGGAACTAAACCGCAACATCCTGTCTTTAGCAGCTGATTGGAAGTCATGTTCTTTTGTGCTATTTCTTTTCAATCTTAATAGCTCACCGTATGGAATGCTTGTGATTAATTTATGGGGATGACTACTGGTGGCATGTAACGTGGATTTTCCCGCTGTTGGTTTTCTATATAACCTAGTGCATAATTTGCCCACCGATATATAGACTCTTAGCTCCAGATAGTTCACTTCCTGCATACTTACTTCCCCTGTAAATTTCAGATTCACTGTGTTTGAATTCAAGACCTCTATATATGCATTCGCTATTTCAGATGACCCCCTCCAAATAATGAAGAGGTCATCGATGTATCAATGCCAGGCTATTATGTTATTAGACCAGGTTTAATTGGATGCCGCCCAGGCCACCCGCTCCTCCCACCAGCCAAAGAATAAATTTGCATAGCTGGGGGCGAAGAAGGTGCCCATGGCGGGCCCTGAGATCTGTCTAAAGTATTGGTCCTGAAAGAGGAAGATATTGTTATTCAGACAAAATTCAATAAAGTCACTTAACATGGCATTGTGTTCTAGAAATTTCAAAGGGCGATTGCCCAAAAAGAACTGTACTGCCCTTAGTCCATCTTCATGGGCTATGCATGTATATAGGCTAGTTATATCCAACACCATAAGTTGAAACCCTTCCTCTCACTTGATTTCATTGATATGTCTTAAAAAATCTTTGGTATCTCTAATGTAAGATGCCAATTTCTCCACTGATTGTGAGAGGAAGTAATCAATGTAAGTAGACATATGTTCAGTTAAGCTACCCTGCGAGGAGACAATTGGTCTGCCTGGGGGATTCAAATTGTCCTTGTGGACCTTAGGGAGATGATAAAAGGTCGGAGTTATTGGGTGCAAGCATCTGAGAAATAAGTATTCTTCAGTTTCTAGCATATTTCTTTCAAACAATTTGCGTGTTAACTCATGGTAGTCTGTGATGCTTTGGTTGTAGATCTTTTCCTTAACCTTCATGTAACAGTTGACATCTGATAGTTGCCGGTTAGCTTCCCGATCATATTGTTCTCGTGTCTGCAGCACAATATTTCCGCCTTTATCCGGCGGCTTACAGATTATTGATGTCTCTAGGCATAAATTGTCCAATGCCCTCTGTTGGTCCTTTGAAAAGTTTCTCTTCACTTCGTGTGATTTATATTTTCTCCATCGTAAGCGTAATAGATCTCTGTTCACTGATTCTGCTAACACATCTATCGCATCACCCGGCATTTGTGGTAGAAATTGGGAGGTAGGTTTAAACGGGCGGAATCCTCCGCTCTGTTCCACTCCTGCCAAGGTGATTTGTTGGGTCAAACTCCTAGATGTAGTACTCTCCAGCCCTTCTTCAGCACAGAGATTTTCTAGGATTTCCATAGTCTTTAAATCATTTCCAGTCAAAATGTCAGTATCTTTTTGAACACATCCAGATTTTTTGGGTTTAATAACTGTTGGTTTTTGTTTAAAGTATTTATGCAATTTCAACTTACGAGTGAATTTAAAAAGGTCAATGCGGGTTTGAGTGTATTCCATTTTCTTTTGGGGGCAGAAGGACAGGCCAAGTTTTAATACTGACTCCTCTGTTTCCGACAGAGTTTTTGTAGTCAGATTTACGGTAGTCAGGGTGCACCCCTGCAACCACAGCACCCGCCCGCGAGTGCACCGATCAGGTGACAAGGCGCTGAAATATATATATATACACGTTTTTACATAGCTAGATTATGTCTCGCTAGTGAATAAAACAAAATTCAAATACAAAGAATGCAACACTGAGTCGCTGCACAAGATGCCGATCTTAGAAGGAAACACAACAGAGTCACTTGAAAACGTGGAGACAGAAAAATCATAAGCTACCCGCGGACAAAGACAACAGCTTTTTCTAAAAGTCGAGAATTCATTCACAATTAATTAGAAAAGGCAAGAATGTGCACTCCTCAAACTGGCCATCCATTGCCAGAAAACAGAATGAAAGGAGAAGAATTTGTACGTTGTAAGAAGTGCTAATAGATAGGAATATTTTAGTTTTCTCTTAGACGGAGAGAGCAGGAAGCCTGAAAAGGGAACTTGTTCGAAACTGAAGTACTTCCTCTTATTTTGTTTTGAAGTCAGAAACGTTTCTTTTATTAATGTGAAAATGCGAAAAGCTAGCAGGGTCCTTTTACCTATGTCTGCGTTTGATACCTTAACTTACTATGCCTGCAAAAGCTGACGACTATATTACCGATGGTATTATGCACCTCCCTTAACTATCACCATAAATGGACAGATGAAAAACCTTAGCGGTTCTAACCCTTTAGAGCCCGCAAAAGCTGAGGGCCACCAGACACAGCTCTCCTTTTCCTATCTGTAACTACGTAGATAGGCGCATGACTTTGTTGCATCAGTGCTTACTCAAGAAAAGACACTGGCATACCCTGGTGAATGAGTGACCTGACCTGATTTTTACTGTCCTGTCTGGCTACTCACATGCCCTGCCCCACAAATAGACGTGTGACATGCGATCCCTATCTTTGGAGACAGGCGATATGAAGAAAATACAAAATATAAAAACGTCAAGTGCCATGTTGCACGGAAAACCCAAAAACCACAAGCTTCAAACGTCAGTGTTCTACAATAAGTCCTGCCTCAGTGCCTGCTTGTGTGCTTTATTTTCAAAGAGAGTATTTTGACGTGGCAAGATACTAGTCTGCAGGGAGAAGACAGGGGGCTTGGGGCAGAAGTGTGACACCTGCAAGCCCTCAACCAACTGCACCCAGACACTACACTGAGGCAAGGCAAAGAGAAAAACCAAAAACTCTTTGACTTACACGTGCGTGTCCAGTGGTTCAGTCAGGAAGAGCCAGCGGGAGGCAAACTCCGGCCGCAGCCACAGGGGAAGTCTCCTTCTCTACAGTCCGAAAAGTCCTATGCACGTCCCTTCTCGTGGTCGCCAAATGTTGGAGAGTGGTTTTTACCACATAAACTGGCACGGAAATGTGCTGTCTGAAATAACAAGACACACGTCTGAAAATGCAGGAATTGAGCCAGGAGTGACACTATTTATTCAAACAACTAAACAATAAATGTCAAAGACACACCATTAATCAAAATAACACCATGCAATCTAGCAAGTAACAAGTGTCAAGACACATCGTATGATCAAAGCAAAAACATGCAATCTAATAATTTTAAAATTGAGGCAATTCAAAGAAAGAGAGAAAGAGAAATTGAATATCAAAGTACAATGAAGCATTATAACCTTTATCAAAAATGCTGAATAAATCCGTTAACTGGGAGCACCTCGGTCGTGAAAAAATACACTGTGAGAGGTGGTCAACGAGTAAGTTAGCAAGTAGCCCTTTTATACACTTTTAATGAGGAACCGTTGACCGCAAGATCTAACTTTAGCAGGTGTTTGACCGCAGAACATAACAAAAGTTGAACATTTTATAAAAAAACAATTTGTGTCACTTTTCAGAAGCTTTAAGGCGGAAGCTCCTTATAAGGCTATTGTTTATTTTAAGCCATGTTGCTGTCTTAGGTTCCAAAGATAGCAAAACATCAGGTGAGAAGCTGCGGAAAGTCCCAGTTGCCCCCCACTCCTACTCTTAGCCCATCTTGTTCTTCTAGATGACAGATGCATCCTGTTATTACTACATCTTCATGATGTTCAGAAAGATGTACATGCAGAGGACAGGGGCTAGGAGACTTGTTCATCAGAAAGAGAGTGACCTGAGGTTATTGGCCTTCATAGGAGAGATACATCTGAGGTTACACGAGGGCATGAGGACTACTGCCTCTGTAGATGCTCAAGTCAGTGTTGACAATTTTAGCACAACCCTGTCTATGGGCTGGCAGGGACATTTGAGACTCTCATGCTTCAGATGTGGACAGAATGGGCCTGGGGCACTATATGGTAAAAATAGACACTGCTTCATTACAAACATGACAGAATTTGTTGTCCGCTAAACCCTCGTTCTACCTGCTCAATTCTGATTTGGGCGAACTGTGAGTTTTACGACTGCAGTGCCCCTAGTAGCTCCACTGTCAGTAAACTTACTTCGACAGCTTGACCAAGTAGGGACCATTGGAGTAAAGCCATCATTTACAGAGGATGGTCCAATGGCATTATTTTTCAATTTGTCACTACCAGGACAGTTACGGACAGAAATAAAACAAAAAATAACCCCAAAACCCAGAGAAAAACTACTTGGGTGTAAAAGGCATTAGTTGTTTGTTTTTCAAAAACAAACTCCCACTTTGGGAGTTTATTTCTGAAAAACAAGAAGTTAAATGGATGGCCGTCAAAACCAATGGCAGCCGTTCACCAAACATTTTGTAGCTTCAGAGGAGCCATCATCACCATGGTTCCTCTGAAAGTACAAAGATCAACGCTGGGCCAACAGTGATTTCTAAAGTTTGCAGGCGGAAGTCCATTGGGGTGGGGAGAGGGGGTGGGGGGGGACACACATAATATCCTCTAATGCCTTGCCTGAAAGGCTACCTATCTGTCAAACTCTAAATTGGGCCCTAAATCTAATATCTGGAAAAGATTACAATTTACATGTTGAGTGGAATATCCTTACTAGTAAAATGCCTTCCAAATATTTATCTAACTTTCAACATCCCCAAAACATATGTGCATGATTTGATTAGGATTCTTGGGACATAGGTCAATTGTAATTGTAGGTAGATAGATTTCATCAATTTTAGTGGAGACATTAATGAACTTCATATGGAATGTCAAATAAAACCATTTTAGCTTTATGTTTCGGCATAATACTTACGTGATTCACTGAGAAAAGCCAAAATCAGCTGTAAAAAGCTAGAAGGGTTTTGGCGAACCATCTCTACTCCGGAAGCTGGAACGGACCTTAAGTTGCCATTAAACACTTCCAGAAAGTTGGTACAAACTATGAAGGTCACTGTTTTCACAAAAAAGATTTTGGGAGCCTGTAACACTTCCAAGGAGATTTTCACAGTTCTACGCTCCCTGTCCCACCGAACAGGCGCTGGACAGATCTTTGAGCATACACATCACCTGTGCGATGAATTGTCCAACTTCTTTGAGAAAATGTCTAAGATCTGTAGGAGTCTTGTAGCCCTGTCTAATAGCTCCTGTTGTGCAGTCAGTATGATTGGCTCTGATGTAGTGTCTAGCCTGTCTTATGAAGCCAAGATGGGTATGCTTTACAGGTTTTAACTGTTACCCAAGCCCATGAGATGTTTATAGATTTGGCCAATTCATTCACATCTGGATCTCTTTTGGACCCGATTCCTCCAGCGATCTGGAAAGTGGTAGCTCCCTGTTTGGCAAATCCTCACCTGAACATCTGTAATAAATCAATTTCGAATGCGAAATTGCCAGACGAGTGGCAAAAGGTCTTGCTTGTTCCACTGTTAAAGAAGGTCAATGCTGACCCTGCCACCTTAAGACCGTAACTCTATATCACTGCTTCCTTTTCCTGTAAAAATGATGGAGAAGTTCATCAATAGGCAGATTTCTCAGTTTGTGGAACAAAATAACATCCCAGACCCAGTAGAATAAGGCTTTTGGCATGCACGTGGGACGGAAACTGCTTTATCTATCTGAGATGGCCTTCGAATGTTGACAAACAATGGTCATTTGATGTCCTTGGTGCTGCTTGATCTTTCTGCTGCTTTCGATACAGTGTCACACTAAAGACTGCTTTTGAGGCTGCCTGATGCAGGCATTCAGGCCACATGGTTAGATTTCATTTGGGGAGCTGACGTCAGGCTGTTCAACTACCCTGATTTCAGTCTGAGTTTAAGGCTTGTGGCAGGGCAGTCCGCAAGGATCATCATTGAGTCTCAAGCTTTTTTAACTTCAATATCCGCAGTGCGAGAAGGCAGAAACATAAATGGTAATAACTACCATTTTATGTTTCTGCCTTCGCACGGCAGAAAGCAGAAGTGCCTGGTTTGGGGTGGGCGGTCCTGCTCGAGGGCAGGGGGGAGTGGCTTGCCCACTGTTGTGCGTACTGGCTGTTTGGTCGGCCCTGGGGCCGACCAAACAGTCAGTATGCACAACAGTGGGCAAGCCACTCACCCCCTGCCCTCAAGCAGGACCGCCCACTCTCCCTTTTTCTCTATGTAGGCTGCTGCATGCAGCCTACATAGAGAAAATGGCCCGGGTGGGGCGCGCTCCGCTGCGCCTCACCAATCACAACGCTGCCATTGCAGCGTTGTGATTGGCGGAGGGGAGGGAGGGAGGCTGCCTTTCCTGGCTGATGACGTCGCAATGAGAGCTGCCTGCAGGAATTGGAAAAGGCAGGACGGTGGACGGCGGGAGTCGGGCCCATCCAGAAGCTGAGGTGGCAGCGGCGCAGGACGGTAAGTTAAGTTTTATTTTATTATATTTTTTTTAATTAAACAAACCCCTCCCGCCTCCCCCCATCCCCCGCGGGACGACCCCATTTCCACCCCCTCTCCCGCCACCGGCCCGTCATGCCGGCCGCGACTGGTCGAATTTGAGTTCTAGAAAATTTGGAGTTTAAAAAGTGCATAAAAATTGCGTTTGTATTTCAAGAGAAAATGGATGCCCTTAGAGGAGCTTTAGCCTGGCCTTTTCCTCGCTCGCTGTGCGAAAGTTCGTAACTTCTCAGGCCCAGTCGGTGGGTGAAAGAAAATAAAATGAGGAGGAAGGGTAGTTTTAGATTATGACGATTAGCCCACCCAACCATAATCTATTCCCTCATACTGTTACATCAACTTTTTTTGCTCCGGTCAGTTGAAAGTACCACCTTTTGAATTTATGGTAGCCCCATGAGTAGTTACCAAATGTCTAGTGTTTGTTGCAGTGCACCTCCATTTTAGCACCATTCCTGTTTTTTCATATTTGGATGACTGGCTGATAAAGAGCAGCAGTCAGTATCAGTGCCTAGCGCACACACAAAGTGGTGCTCCTTTTCCCCAAATTGGGCTTTCCGCTCTTTCTCCAACAAAAGCAGCCTTTTTTGGGGAGCTGTTTGGGCGCATGGACACTGGGTAGTGGTAGGGTGGGAGAAAAGGCGGGCTGCGGTGTGAGAGCGTGAAAGGCAGACCGTCCTTTCAGCAACCTCGCCGTTCTTACAGGCCCGGGCTGTGTTTTCACTAATGTGTGTGGGTCCTGGGCTCTTGAATGTGGAGGATTTGTGCTTTTGTGATGCCCGGGTATTGTTTTAGGACGGGACCACGGTACTGCCTCTTAATTCACGCTTTAATCTACCATCTCGTAATAAACTCCGTGACCTCCGCTACAAATCTAAAAAAAAAATGGGACTTTGTTTGCAGTTTCGTTTTAAACACTTTCAAACGTTTTGCGATCTGTGTACTGTTCCGTCAGTGGCAGTGCTGTGAAATTTGTTGTTACCAGCGTGGCAGATTTCAACTTGAGAAAAGTATATTCTGCTCTGCTTTCTTGTGAAATGCAAAGTCTCTTAATGACCTTGATTTTAGTTACGATAATTTTAATGGCCAGCCTCTGAAACTGTTTAGGATTAAAATGTCATCTGTCATGGATTTTCTGTGACTGCTGGAAACCAAGGACTGCAGTTAGTGAAAAAACGTGAAGATGTGCAGGGCATGCTGCATGTAGTGTTTTGATAAAGGGAAGGAAAGGGTTATGACAACCTTGCCAGATTTCCAAAATAAGCACAACCACTTACTAAGGGCTAGTAAACATCCAAGCAATAAAAGTGTATGTTTCACTATTACGGTCAATGAGTGATAGGAGTTGTAGCTGGTTAGTAATTTTTACTGCATTGTGATATACTATTCTGTAAAGAAGTGTGTGTTCAAATCTTTTCTACATTGCAGCATTGTTGGGGTGGTGTTAATGGATATGAGGATATTGTTCCAGATACTGGGTGCAGAGATGGAAAATGCCTGCTGTGTTGTCTTGTTTTTACTTTTTACACTTGTTAGTTTTCAGTCTGATAGTATCCTGTAGGACCCCCCCCCCCCCCACCACCCCCCAAGCCCTTCTTATTTATCGGGCTTGCACGCTTCCCTATACATCACAAACTTTTACGACACACCACTTTGAAATGTCACCAGCCGCCACTGCATTCCAGCAGGACCAAGTCTGCTTACACTACATTGGCATGAGGAGTGCCTGTCCTGGATATTTGTCACACTGCAACGTGGGAATTAGCGCACATGTTCATGAAGCATTACTGATTTGACTGCCTGGTTTGACAGGAAGGGTATTTTGGCTGTTCGGTCCTGCAAGTACTTTTTGGGCTGAGTCTTTCTACAGACCCACCACTGCATGTGTACTGCTTTGGTAGCTATTGTAAAGGTGATGAATCTGTGGTAAGAAGCATTCTTCAGAAGAACAAGTTACTTACCTTTGGTATCACCACCCTCCTGCCTCCCCGTTCTATGGAATGGCCTCTTTTCCATCTAAAAAGGTCCCAAATTAGACTGCACACTTGCACAAATAATTGTTTTTTGGGTTGCGCGTCCAAGGGCGTGGACAGTGTCAAAACGAAACTGATGTCAGCAGGCTTAGGTGGCGCTAATATGCTGTTCCAGCCGTCACTTCCGGGGCAGACTAGGGTTGATGCAAAGCCCTAGCACGCCACCTACCAGAGTGCAGGAACTACGCTGAAAAATCTTCTGGATCTTGTCTGGCGCTTGGAGATTTTATAAAGGTGAAGAATCTGCGGTTACAGAAAGAGCTTTACAGAAGGTAAGTAACTTGTTCGATGTTGCGGACTACTGAATCCCTAACAGAAAAAAAATATTATTTAATAGATGATTTCAGTGACTTCAGGCCCACCATGTGCCTCAGCTATCAAACATCTTTTTTTGTTTTTTTAAGCTCCTCCACGAAGGATGACACGTCATTTTTGCAGACCAAACAATCTGGGCTACAAACATCTCTGGGAAACAAAATTGGGAGAAGAAAAACATCAGAGAAGAAATTGGAAATGATACAGGCAGGTAGCAAGTAATAGTAGGGCTAATGGAACTGGAAAAGGAGATAATATGGGAGGAGTTAAGATTAAAAGGTACATTGAAGATTTAGAAAACTACACAATAAGAAAACAAGAAAACTAAGTACATAATCAAGAAATTCTTAAATATATTTACACATAACATCATCTGCTGTGAAATTGGCGTGCCCTTCATCAGGTAATATCCTCATTCACTTTAGTCATCCTTCTGAATATTACTCCACAACCTTTTGAATGTTTACAGTTGCCCTAGTCGTTTCCAATACAGTTCTTCCTGAAGCGATGCATTTTGCATTTTATGGATGAAATCTTTTTATTGATTTTATGTTTTTGGGAACACCTACAAACATCAAGCCCCTCATCTCCCCTCCCCTTCACCACAGTCTCCATGTTTCTTGACTTACGCAAATATTTATATAGGGGTATGCAATGCCTATTTAGCTTGCCTTGGACACTATTTTACTTTATCCCTGTATCTTCTAAGTGGTTCTGTCAGCCCTTTCATTTGACTCCATGTCCAGGACCCTATCTAAATCGCTCCTCATTTGTCTGTAAGGTGTAGCATCTTTAGATATCTAGGACATGTTAGCTCCCTCTATTACTGTGGGATGATATGCAGAGTGCCCAGGTTGCCTCAAACTGTCCTTCCTAATGTTCAGGTGCTGCAGAGAGTTTTTCCATACCAACCAGCTCGCATGTGTTGTAGAGCCAGGTATGGTGTTCTGGTCTTCTCCTGTCTCCATTCTCCACAGAGTCATGATAGTAGTATGTCTAGTGGCACAAAGGGTAAGCATTATTGCATCCCCCCCAGAGGAGCCTAGTGGGTACGTTAGCTTATTCAAAAGATTAAGGATGGTGTATGGGAATGATGGGATTTCTGTCGTAAACATAGGAATTTATGTAAGTCAGTACCTCTTGCCAGTGTCCATTTAACTTGAGGTAGAGCCATACCAAGTGCAGCAGAGTAGCAATCCCTCTGCAGCCTCTTACCAGGATAGTTTGATATTCAACATAGCTTCTCTGCTTGTGGCGCTCATGGCTGTCCCCCATGTTCTTTAGAAGATATGTGACCATTTTGTGTCTATGAGCGACTGACCCAGTTCCTTCTCCTATATCTTGTGCACTGGCAATTTATCTACAGGTGCCATGTGGGTGATAAATTTGTATATGTCAGAGAGCAGTCATTTGTCGTCTCTTTTTTCACAAAATCCTTCTTTATCTGTTCGAAGGAACAGAGACCCGCATGATTGTAAAAATCTCTGATTCAGTTACAACCTACACTGTGCCATACACCAAAGGCATCTCCTGTTGTGGCAGGAAAAAAATCTGGTTTGCCTGTGTCGTTAGGGTAGAGGGAAAGGTAATAAGCTCCTTTTTGGTTGCTACTGCGTCCCCAGCAGCCAAGGTTTTCCTGGTGATTGTGGATGAGTACAAGCTCCATAAGCAATGTTTCTGTGGCAGGCAGCCCGCTTTGCATATGTGTGTCCTGATTATTTTTTGATCTATGAAATACCAATGCTTTTCAGACTCCTTCTTGTTCCATTCGACTATGAACCTGAGTTGGGCCACCTTATATTAGTTAATTAGTTTGGGAACTCCCAGCCTCCACTTCCCCCCTATCTGGTGGTAGGTAGGAATATTTCTTTACAATTCAGGGTTAAGCTCTGCAAGTTGCCAAGGACTCGCTTGGGGGATTGCAGTGGAAGCATTTTCATCCCATACAATACCCTCAGGAGGAGGGTCATCTTGCCTGCAGCTAATAGTTCCAGGAAGGAAACCCCACTCACTTGCCAAAATTGTAGATTTCTATGGGTTATGGCCAGCAAGTCCGTATAGTTAGGTGGCAGAGTTTTGACACCCAGATATTGTATGTGCCTCTCGATCCATGTCAATGGCTATGCTTCCTGCAACACTTTTTGTTGCTCAGTAAGGGTTGATATGTTTAAGATTTGTGATTTCTGTACATTTATTTTAAAAACCCAAAGCAGATCCAAATGATCTGTCTCTGCTAACAAGGTAGGGATCGATCGTGAGGGGCCAGTGAGCATCACTAGCATGCTATCAGTGTAAGCAGCAATCTTATGGTGTTGGGAAACAATTTTCAGACCCTGGGAGGCTGGATTGTTCCTCACATGCTCCACCATGGGCTCCGTATAGAGCACAAAGAGAAGTGGGGACAGGAAGCAACCCTGTATTGTGCCCCTCCTGACCCTGAAAAGCTCCAGTGCCACTCCATTGACCCTAACCTTAGACCTAGCGTAACCGCTCAGCATCCAAGCTTAAATCTAGGGTCTAAGCCTATGTTGTCCAAAACTCTCGTCAGAAATGGCCAGTGCACCCTGTCAAAGGCCTTCTCTGAGTCAATATCCAGCAGCAAGCCTACTTTTCGGGTAGGCTTTATCTTATCGAGGATATGTGAAACTCAGTTCGTATTGTCCCCACATCCTTTCTCTGGTATGACTCAGTTCTTATCCAGATTAATTAGTCCATGCATGTGCGGACCCAGTACCCTGGCTATCAACCCAGTGAATATTTGGGCATATACGTTCAGTAATGAGATAGGCCTATAGGGGTTGCAATTAGTGATGCTTTTCCCAAGAATATGAATCGCTGTTATTAACACCTCACCCATGGACTAGCTTAATCAATGAATGAGTTGAAGAGACGGGTGACCAAGGATAGTTCCTGGTAGAGACACAGCTTTTCCCCCTCAAAGGTTACCGCACCTGTATCTTATGTCACTGCTAACATGTCTTCCTCTACCTATAGTAATTCATACATTAGGATATCTGGGAATGCACCTGAGGTCCTAGGATCTGGACCCACCCTATGTGTTCTGTCCAGGTGAATCTTTGATTGTTGCAGCTCTGGACAGATCTGTTTGAACAGGTGCTTCCAGGGGAGTAGCTTAATCCATAATATTCATGGAGTGTAAGTCTGAAATGTCCCAACAATCATCTTGGTGTACTTCATAAAATGCTCAGAAGGCACTGGCGATTTCCAAACCCCCCCTGATCATATCCCGACTGCGGTCCCTGATCTCTGTAACCTTGTTCCTCTTTATCTTTGTATATAGCCTACAGCCTGCCAGCTTTGTTACCAGCCCTATAATACCTCTATCACATGTGCAGTAGTTCTTATTTAGCTTTGCCCACATCTAGTGTTTTAAGTTACACTCTAGCTGCTTACAGAAGCCACCACACTTGGCATGCTCTAGTTTATGTCCTAGCTGTAGCTCCTTTATTTCTGTTTCCTATCCCACCATGTTTTCCTTTCTGCCCTTGTTAACCCTGGCCCAGTATCTATGATGGCCCCCCTTACAATGGCCTTAGGTGTGTCCCATAACAGTGCTATGTTAGTGTTGTCTTGGTCATTCTCCTGTATTGGGTATTAGTTTATTCCCAATATTTCAGGTTTGTGGCTTTCACTTTTGAGTATGTTATCGTAGAGTCTGCAGTTGTTGCGAGCTCTGAGTGTTGCTGGTGATGCGGAGATTAAGGGATACTGGTGCTTGACCTTAGAGGACAGTGGATTCTATTTCTATTGTGTCAGTTTTAGCGCTGACATGATGTGCTTAGGAAATAGTCTAACTTGGCATAGGTCTGATACACGTTTGAGCTGAGACTTTTGTCTCTGGGCTCTGGGTGTTTCGCACAGCAGACATCTGTTATGCCCATCTCCTTCCGGTAGGTCAACCCCTCTTGTGACATGTCTCCATCTGCCCTGATCCCTGTGCAGATCTGTCTATAGATGAGCCCATGACTTGGTTCAATTTGCCCCCACTGGGATGTTCCTATCCGGGGAGGTGAATACCTCTGCCAGTGGATCTCTGATGAACTGATTTTGCCTTTCATTGTGTGCGTATATTTGGAAATGGTAGGCATGTGTCTGTTGATGCATACCAGAGCGCCAGCACTCTCCTACCTCTTCTTGAAACTTGTGGATAATACTTTCACCCTGAAGGAGGCGGTCAGAAACACCGCTACTCCTCCAGACTTTTTATAGCCTGAACAAAGCTATTGCCTAGAGAACCATTTCCAGCAGTGTTGGTACCAGTCCTGCTTGAGGAGGTGGGTCACCTGGGGCAGACAAATGTCACATTCCTTAGCATTTAGCCAATCTCTATGCCGTGGCGATAAGTCCCCTGAAGTTTAAACTTGCTATATTAAGTATCTATTCAAATTGAGGACGGCTTTGTGATCAGATGAAGGCTAAAACTGTGGGTTACTGCAAGTGGTCGGCAGTCAGGGGTACACTTGTGGATAGTGGCCTCATCCCTAAAACCGGTAATGGGGGTGCCCTTCCCTTGAACATTAATAAGTGGGAGCAACCTCCCACAACTCCTCCACAAAGTGGAAAAAACTTAAATTGGCAAGTGACTGGGGCCACATCTATCATTCCTGCAAGTCATTCTCTCCCTATCAATAGTAGTCTGTCCACTCATGGTCCATCCCTCCCCATTTTTTAACAGTCTAATACTAGGGTGCACCTCCGCCCACCACTAGAGAGCCCCTCCGGTCATGAAATCCATGTTGGACCCAAAGCTGAATCTTGCTCGGGTAAAACCTGCAGACAGGGTCTCTTCCCTTTTAGTCCCCTGTGTTCACTTATTGTTTACTGATGACATCACTCCTTTCTTTCCAGATCTCTTCCAATGTGGGTTTCAGGGTCCTTTTCTTTGATTCTGCTCCGGTCCCTCTTCCTGATTTAAGGCTCCTGGGGGGCTGTGACTGAGGGCTATGTGCCCTGGTCTTCTCCCTTTCAGCCCTCATCAAGCCCAAGGATGTATCTTGTTTCCTCTTTGAAGCAGATTTGGTCACTCGCACCGTCCCATGTGAAGATAAATCTGAATGGATTGCCCCATTTATATTTCACCCCCTTCTCCTTCAGATAGCTAGTTGTCAGGCAGAGGAGGGGTGTTTCTGCAGAATGACTGAGGATAGATCCTGGTAAATCTACAGCTTGGGCCCCTGAAAGGTCCCTGCACTTGTCTCTTGTTTTGCTGCCAAGATTTCTTCCTTCTCCTGATAGTCATGTACATGTTAAAAAGCCTGGGGTTGCCCCCAAGGTCCTAAGGGCTGGACCTACCCTATGTGTTCTATCCAGGCGACTCTCCAATTCCTGCAGCTCTGGACAGATCTGTCGAAACATAGCTTAGTCCCTAATGTTCGGAGGGTGTAAGTCTGAGATGTCTCAAGAATCACCTTGAGGTACCCAAGTAAAAAAGATTATGTGACATGTGTTGGCTGTGGCTGAGTGTCCGTAGGGAGTTTTAAAGACGTGTAGAGTTGGTAATTGGGGCTAGTGGGAGGAGGATCAGAACATTCTTAAAGTCATTCAAATCTATCCAAATATGAGATATCTGTGTGTTGTATAAAAATAGCTTTACAAAAGCAGGCATAAAAAGACTGGCAAGTTGAGTGCATGGCATGGAAACTATAACCAATCGCAATACATGTAAAAGAAACTCAACAGATAGGAAGCACTCAAGCTAATTAGAGTCCAATATACAACTATTCACATGTCCAATTCAATCAAGTTCCCAAGATTCAAGATGTCGAGATGGTATAAGATGATGTAAAATCCAAACGATGAGGCACAGACATAGTTGTTTACGAAATAACTCAGTTCATTTTTGTTAGACCTGTCAGCCTTAGGGTGGTCTTCCCCAAAACGTTTTGCCTTCATCCCCCTACTTTTGCTGATCTCGTTTTTGTTGGCCTTAGGACTCTGCTCACTTTACCACTGCTAACCAGTGATAACGTGCTTGTGCTCTCTCCTTTAAATATGGTAGAGCTGGCTACACCCAATTGACATATTTAATTTACCTGTAAGTCCCTAGTGAAGTGGTACTACATTTACACGGGGCCTGTAAATTAAAAGCTACTAGTGGGCCTGCAGCATTTATTGTGCCACCCACTTAAGTAGCCCTTTAAACATGTTTCAGGACTGCCTTGCAGCTTGTGTGTGCAGTTTTAAACTGCCATTTCCACATGGCAAAATAAGCCTTTTGCCAGACCCAAACCTTCCTTTTTAATACATATAAGCCACACCTAAGGTAGGCCCTGAACAGCTCAGAGAACAAAGTGCAGTGTATTTCAATCAATCAATCAATCAGGGATTTATAGAGCGCGCTACTCACCCGTGAGGGTCTCATGGCGCTGGGGTGGGGGGGGTTGGGGTGCAGGGGGGCTATTTAAAAAGTAGGACATTTACTTTTAAGTTTTACATGCGTTGGTAGGGAAAAACTCTTAAATTCTTTTTTCACTACTGCAAGGCCTGCCTCTCCCATAGGATAACATTGGGTTTACCTTATTACATTTAATAAACTGTAATTTCTAAATGGAAACAGGTGACCAGGTCATGTTTGGTGTCTCTGGAATTGTAATTGTAATGACAAATCCTCTCTTATGGTGGGGTCGAACTTTTGGTCACAATTTTGGAAATGCCACTTTTAGAAAGTTATACTTCAAGGCACATACATTGCGCAATGTATGTGCCTTGAAGTATACCTTTGTATGAGCTGTGAGCGGGTGGTTCACAGTATCTGATCGCACGCAAAAAATCATCGATGACAGTATTTTTCTGAACAATGGATTTATTAAGGGAAGGAGTGCATTCTTATCATATATTTCTCTTACTTTTAGAAAGTTGGCATTTTCCAGCCTTAGCCATTTAGTGCCTGTAGCCTGTCTCTGGGTCACATGACTGAGTGTAGCTGATGGTTGGGCTTTGTGTATTCCTTCTAGACACGCACACACAATACAGGGCTCAGGTGGGCCTGGATCAGTCAATCAAATGGGATTTATAGAACGCTGCTAATCCCCCGCAAGGGTATCCAGGCACTGGGGTTTCTGCTGCTGGGTGGATTTAGTTGAAAAGCCAGGCTTTCAGATCCTTCCTGAGTTCCTGCAGGGATCGGGAGGTGGAGTGGGAGGCGGTTTCAGGTCTTGGCGGCAAGGTAGGAAAAACAGCATCTGCTGTTCAAGCTTCGGTGGATGCGGGGGGTCTTGGGGATAGAGGCGGAGTGTAGGGGTCTGGAGGGCTGGTGGAGGTTCACATGGTGGTTGAGGTAAGCCAGACCCTGATTGTGCAGCGCCTTTTAGGCGTGGGTGAGCATCCTGAATTGGCAGCTCGTGTGGACAGGGAGCCAGTTGAGTTTCCTGAGGTGAGGGGTGATGTGGGCTAGTCTGGGGAGATAGAGGACGAGTCTGGCGGCTGAGTTCTGTATGGTCTGTAGTCTCTACAGTAGGTGCGGGTGATTCCTATGTAGAGTGTGTTGCAGTAGTCCAGGCGGCTGGTGACAAGGGCCTGGGTGATGGTGCGTCTGGTGCTAGCAGGCCACTTGAAAATTTTCCGGAGCATGCGGAGAGTGAAGAAGGAGACTGAAGATACTGCATTTATCTTTTTTTCATGGTGAGCTTGCTGTCTAGTTTGAGTTCGAGGTTCCTGGCGTGTTCAGTGAGCGTGGGTGAGGGTTCCAGTTCTGCAGGCCACTAGGAGCTCTTCCATGGGGATGTGTCGCTCCAGAAGATTAGTACCTCAGTTTTGTCAGTGTTAAGTTTGAATCAGTTGTTTTGCAACTATTGGGCACTGTTGGTCATGCACAGGTGGAAATTGGCCTTGGTGGTGGAGGGGTCTGTGGATAGAGAGAGAATGAGCTGGGTGTTGTCAGCATATGATATGATGTTCAGTCCGTAGGTTCTAACAATTTTGGGCCATCACTTGCAGGATGGGATGGTTAGCTGGGCTCAGCCCTACTTACACTTGAATAGGTTGTGTTCTGCCTCCACACAAAGAGCTGCATACCCCTGTAGTTAGTCTGGAGCCAGGACAGGGGAGGCAGGAAACCTGTGCACTTCAAATGGAAACCTATAGAAGCATCTTCCACTTCAAAGGAGGCACCTGATATAAATATTGGACCTCAGACACCAATTCTCAAGTACAGTTCTGGACCTGTAGCTTCTGCCAGGAAGAAGGTCTGCTGTGCTGTTGTAACACCTGCCACTCAGCTGGACTGCTGCTCTGAAGGATTGCTGCCCTGCTGTGCTGACCTGGTGCCTGCTGCCCTGTTGCCTGGATAAGAAGGACTGGACCTACATCTGTTGAACCCAGGGCCCCAGATTGGCTCCAAGGGCTAGTTGGCTGGCCTCCTGACTAGAGCCTCAGGGACAGAAAGTTCCAACAACCTTGAACCGAGCACCTGGGCTCTGCCATCTCCGAGTCTTACCCTGCCAAGTGTTTTTCCATCCTAGTCTTGGACCCTTGGAAGTGGGCCTGAAGGTGCTCTGCCAGGCCATCTGTGCATCCAGTAGAACCAACCCATCTCCTCTGCTGCATGGCACAACCCTGAGCAGAACCGGCGCATCACCTCTGCTGCAAGGATTCTCTCAGTACAAGGACTCTGCATCGACCTTGCAGCCTGCATCAGAACTGCCGCTGCTCGACGCATTGTGCAGACCCTCACATTGCAAATCTCTAGTTGACGGCAGCCTCGATGACAACACAGGTTCTCGCATCGCAGCCTTGCAGCTCCTTGGAACCAACGCATCGCCTCGGCTGCATGACGCATCCTTGACGCTGGAATTCTCATCGCAAGCCCTTGTCAACGGGATCTTCGACTATGACGCCGGACTCCACATTGCATCCCCTCGGAACCGATGCATCTCAGCGGCTGCATGACGCATTCTCGACGTGGGACCTTGCAACGTTCCGCAATAAGGATTTAAGGTACTCTTGTTCAGCGGGCCTAGCTGTGTCCCTGTAGCTGGCCTGTGCTCCATCACAGTCAGCCTAAACTTGTGACTTTGTCCCAGTCTTGCGCGACCAGCTATCCACAGTTGGCGCTTCTTGCTTTTTGGCTTTATCTTCACTTAAATAATTTAAAACTACATATCTATGGTTCTGCTGATTAGATTTTTGTGTTTTTGGTCTTGTTTGATTTATTAAAATTTACTCTATTTTTCTAATCTGGTGTGGGATCTCTTTTGTGGTATGTTTTTATTGTATTACTGTTTGAAGTGTTGAAAAAATACTTTACACATTGTCCCTAAGTTAAGCCTGACTGGTCTGTGCCCAGCTACCAGATGATTGAGCACAGGATAATTTGGGGTTTACTTGTGACTTCACCCTGGCAAGGATTGTGGTTGCTTCTTGAGTAGGTTTTTTATTATCCCCTTCAACCAGTAACCCAGTTTCTTACAATTTTAATTCTTTACTGTTCAAAACAAGAAAGTGTCAGCCCAACCAACGTGTTTCACCCCCACTTGGGACTTCATCAGGGCTGCAAAGAACATATATAACAATATTTACAATTAAAAACAACCAAGACGCCTAATCCCTACATGTCTAATCATATTCAGCAATACATTCCCACCCAATGATCCACAAATCCCGAAGTCACACATAAGGGCTATATTGGCTCAGATCATCCATCATTATCTCCATATTGAATGTAAATTCTTATATAAGCCAAAATTATATACATCACTCCATTACAGGCACTTCCATTGACTGCATATTAACAAGGTCCAATTGTACCAACTTTATCATTCAATTATGATTACTCCCCAAGTTGAATTCTTTATCAAACATCATCTGTAGGGATGATCTACAGTAGGCATTAGCTACTTCTGTTCATGACGTGTTCCACAAATCTGACATATTTGTCCAAATTTATTCATGTTACATTCAGAAGAAATGTAAAATTCCATAGGTAGTTGCTGCAAGTGACCCCCGGCGTTTATCCTAGGAGTCAAGTAATTTTCCGTCACTCTGTTCCTAATTATCCTGCCTTTTTTATAAGTAATCAGCATTTATTAGACACAACATCATTCAATCGAGGTTCCCCAGATAATAATGGGCAATATTTGGTAATGATCTTATAAATCTCATTGTGTTCCACATTATATGTGGTCACAAATGATAATCTGTCAGTATTAGCGATTATATTTCCTGGGTCGGAGTGTCTCACATCTATTGACTCCTCGAATTCTATTCTCAGCTCAATCAAATGTGGAACTTGCATAACCATTGACTTTTAGTCTAGTTGTTAGGTTTTTGATAAAATCCTTGAAATATTGATCCTCGCTACAATGGCGACGGAACCTCACCATTTCCCTATAAGGGGTGCCTTTAATGATAGATCGAGGGTGTGAGCTGTCAGTGCTCAAGATATAATTTGTCGCTGTAGGCTTTCTGTAGAGTTTATCATGTGTTCTGTCTCCTCCAATGTACATTTCCACATCTAGAAAAGTAATTGCAATTTTATGATAACACATTGTAAATTATACATTGCAATTATTGTTAATTAAATAACCAAAATATTCTGTCATTTGGGATTCTGGTTCTGTCCAAATAATCAAAATATCCTCAATGAAGCGGCCCCAAAATGAATGAATTGTGACCACTCACTAGCTGCTGATGCCCAGGCATGCCCCCTCTCAAACCACCCCATAAAGAAGTTTGCATAAGAGGGGGCACACCTGGGTCCCATCGCTGTTCCTTGGATCTGATGGTATCAATACCCCAGCGAACATAATGTAGTTGTTTGTCAGAATCAAATTTACCATTCCTGCCAACATCTTTGAATGATCATATAGTCTAGCACTCCTTGTGGCCAGATAATAATCCATAGCCTTGAGTCCAAATTCTTTCTGTATGCAGGTGTATTGTCCCACTACAGTCCAAGTCTCACCACATCAAGTGACATAAAAAACATGGATTTATCCCATACAACATGCTCCAACTTGTTCAACGCATCCATAGTATCTCTGACATAGAAAGGTAAATTCATTACAAAGGATTTTACAAACTGATCCACATATTCAGGCAAATGTTCAGTGATGCTGCCTAACCCAGAGATAATAGGTCCCCCCACAGGAGATTTACCAGGCTTATGTACCTTAGGTAGTACATAAATAAAGGAAAACTGAGGGCTGTCAACCCTAAGATATTTATACTCAGAGTCACTAATCAAGCCGATTTTCCTCCATGACTTCAGTTTCTCAAAAATCCTCCGTTTCACCTGGGCCATCGTAATACCCTGTATTCTCCTGTAACGCTGTACAACACATAATTGCCTTCTGATTTCATCCTCATATTCTGTTCTCTGCATCACTACTACATTACCCCCTTGGCAGCCTCACATATGACCACGGAAGAGTCAGATCCCAGATCTTTCAGGGCCTTCAATTGCTCATGGAAGAGATTTCTTCTCATCCTATTTAGAAGTTTCCTATTTCTTAAGTTTGTATTCATCATTGATTGTAACAATTGTGTGGACATCTTGTATATCCATAATGGACCACTCATCTCTTAAACCCAAAATAAGTCCTCACATCTTTCTTGTCCAGGGTAGCAAAAAAACTATTAAGTTTCAATTTCCTTGCATATTTAAACACTTACATTTTTAATAGTGTATAATCACACACATCACTAGGACAAAAACCTAGCCCTTTTTGTAACGCCGTAATTTCAGTTTCATTCAACACCCTGTGTTTGAGATTAATATTCTGTAGTGCCCCCACATTTCAATTGACCAACGTGGTCTCAATTTGTGTATCTAGACACAACTTTGATTCCTTAGTTGATTGCAAGTCTGCACCTATACTTTTTCTCCTCTTCCCTTCCATCTGCTTGTTTTCCATGACCCATTTGTGTACCTCTCCTTATCCTGGTTGACCTTTTCAGAAAAAGTCGACACCTGGGAAATATATTTGCAAGGTGGAACATTACTAGGTCCTGCCTTCTCTACTGAAGATAATTCTGAAATACTTAAAGAAATAGTCTCATGTTCAACAAGATCACCAGCACTTATTTTATCCCGGATGGATATCATCAAATCACTTGGAAAATGTGAAAACCCTTCCATTGGCATAATTTCTTTCGTCCCTCCTAATCTTACTTAGTTCTTCTCTCTGAGAATAACTCAGTGTTCCTTAATTATGCCATTCAAGATAGTATAATTTTTCTCTGTTGCCTCCCTCATTTCGATTTCCTTCATTTTCTTTTCCAATGGAGTAATTTGTTCCTTCAGTTTGCTACTTTCCTTTCCAAGTTCTTAATCAATATGTTCATCATACTGAAAGATGTACTGTATAGGATCTCTTCTCATTCTTTGAGAAGGTCTTCATCCAAGTTGTGGAATGACGGGAAAATCAAAATTCTCTAACCCCTGCGTATGCGTTTATTCTCTATGTAACTTTTCAAAGTGGTCCTGTCCCACAATTTAGACAGTTCTGTCTTTTTTAAATTCTCAGGACGTGTGAATTTGTTCTTCTGACTTTCTTTAGACCTAAAATAAAACTTAAATACATACTAGTGCTTGGAATGTAACCATTACTGCTACGAAAGTAACAATTCCAATACATGCCCAGGCTGTGCAGTATCTTCTGCAGTGATTTGTATGTCAACTGCAGGTTGTAGCTTTTATTGCCATTAAAGTAGCCTATTGGCTTAATGTGCCTGCTGCATAAAGAGAGGTTAAGAGAAAGTCACCCTATGTGTCTTTGGGGGTGTGTTTCAAACACCTCAAGGTTATTTTTTATTTTATGATACATATTTCATTTATTGTGAACTTAACTTCAAGAAGCAGCAGATAGTTTTACAGTGTGCTGCACATAGAACAGTATTGTGTGCATGGAGTCAGTTTAAAAGCAGATCAGTAAAAGCTGAATCTGACGAGGAGTTGTGGGCAGCAAAATGTTAGTGGGATGTTACTAGACAGAGCTCCATTATTTATTTGCTTTACACATATGTAGAATTTCAGGTACAGGGACATACCTCAAGTTGCCTACAGTCATGCAACAACCTGAAACCAGGATTAGAACCAAGATTGCAGTTTCCAGAGACCAAATGAGTATGTTTGAATATGGTAATAATAAAAGCTTTCTGCTTAGTATGCAGGTCAGCCAGTGGGATCAATAATGCTGAAACAGGGCAGTACTTCCTATTGGGTTAGGGAGCAATACGGTATGCCAAGCCATTGTGTTTTTGGGATCAGCTCCGTTTACTGAGGTGTTTTTTGAAGAACCATACAAATCCACAGGCTATAACCCAGAGGTCCAAGCCACTTGTAAATGTGCCAGAGCAGTTGCTCAAGGGGATTTACTGACCATAAAGATTCAGGTCCACGATAGAAGTATTTTCCATTAGGTTACATATCATGTTAATGAACGAGTTACTTACCTTCGGTAATGATGTATCTTGTAGAGACACAGTCTAGCCGCAGATTCCTTAACTTAGAATATCCCCCCAGGCGTCAGACTGGATCCGGAAATTTTTTTCTCTCAGCAGTACCTCTGCACGCCGGGGGACGGCGCCGCATGGCTTCGCCCTGACGTCGTCCATGGACATGACGTCAATGGAGCCATATAAGTCCCGCCCGGCACGCTGACGCCAGTTTTCTTCGGTGAAACTTTTCCGCACCACAACGCAGAGCCTCTACGAAAACTGTGAGGGCGTGGGAACAGTGTGTCAAAAAAGATAAAAAATCATTGAAACAATGACAAAGAGAATAGAATGATGAGAAACATCACCAAAAAATGATAGTGAAAGAGCACTGTATATTGAAAGGAAGTGAAGGGAAAGAGCAGAGAACCTGCTCCTAGAAACAGTCTCGCAAAAGCGAAAACTGTGCCCTCCCATGAGGCAAAACGGCGTTGGAAATGAATGTCCTGGCAAACGACAGTCTGCAACCACAGGATGTAACGGTGAAGGGCAACAAGACCGAAGCAATATGACTCACGGTAATTCATCACAGGTCAGCAACAACAGAGAATGTGCAACCATACACCCTACAAGAGACCCATTGACTGAGTCACAGTCAAGAGACCTCAATCCAATTGACTGTAACAGAATCAAGTAATGGAGAGAGGACAGGGGAAGGAGGGAGGGAGGAAAGAAGAACAGCAGTAAGCCCCACACTGGAAGAACCAGGGTGTAGGAGGGTAGAAGGATATATGAACCTACCACCCAATAATGGGGGGAGAAATAATAGATAAACATAATGAGCCATCCTGCCGAGGAGGGGGGTGAAGGAGGCCACCCCGCAGGAAGGCAAAAGCCACCTGGAAGGAGATGAGTGGGTAAAACCCACCTGAAAAGGTCCTCGCAGAGTGGGGAGGATGGGTGGGCGTTAAGGAATCTGCGGCTAGACTGTGTCTCTACCAGATACATCGTTACCGAAGGTAAGTAACTCGTTCATCTGATAGAGACATCTAGCCGCAGATTCCTTAACTTAGAATAGATACCAAAGCCATACCCCATTGGAGGAGGGTCTGCGACTGAAAACCCACCAAGTTCCAAAAAGAACTGATCCGTTAACAACAGTGACTAAACAAGGTGGGAACAGCAATGCCAGCGCGGCTGACACCAGACCTATGAAACTCCGGAAAGGAGCAAGAACAAGGGGAGGCAAAGGCGCCACAAGTCATCAGAGGATGGTACGAGACCTCCCTCGTCCAGACAGGACAAGACAGCGTCGTCTCGACGTGGACGACCCCCGAAGGAGTCCCGTCCGCCCAGCGTCGGACCGGCATCGACTCAACCTCCACCGAGATGGCAACCTGCGGAGAGGAACGAAGTCGACTCGGAGTTGAGAGCTGCGCCTCAGCTGGCGTCGGCGCAGGGAACCTCACAGGGCTGTGCGGAGACGGCATAGAAGGCTTGGACGTGCGAATAGGATGCCCCTCCGGGCCGTGTCTCGACGTCGCAGTGACTCAGGAGCTGGAGTCGGGCACTCAACCGGTGCCGAGGGCAAACCCACCGGCGAAGTCCCGATCTGAGTCCCTACCCCCTCTGTGGGGCCCGAAGGCGTGCCAGGGAGAGGGGGTGACCCAAATATGGCCAGTAAGGCCAGAGAATAGGCCTCCATCTGGGTCCTAGTCGCCCCAGCCCCAGGAAATGGAGGGTAGGGGGGGGTCGACTCCTGAGGGCCCGTGTCCGGCAGAGACCGGGGGCAGCGGACCCCGATGTCACGTTTATGCGAGGTCGACGACCTCCGTGACTTCTTCCGGTGCTTACCTGCGTCAGGTGAGCGACATCCGCGGGAACAACTCCGTGACCTGTCCCAACCCGACGTCCCAGCACGAGAGGGAGACCTACGGCATGAGGACTCCGAACGGGACATCCGGGCGGACAACAACTTCATTCAACGTTCCCGCAGGGACTTCAGCTTCAGCTGCCGGCAGGCGTCGCACTCCTTGGAGTCGTGGTGCTCTCCCAAGCACCACATACAGATCGAGTGTGGATCCGTCGCCGACATCTGCAGCGTACAGGTCGCACACGCCTTGAAGCCCGAAGGCATCGCACACTGTACCCGGACTCCAAAAGGCATTGAGAAGGCCTGAACAGGCCAGAGGTAACTGCTACTCCGGATCCACGTTGGGGCGCGAAAAAGAAGAAAACTGACGTCAGCGCGCCGGGAGGGACTTATATGGCTCCACTGACGTCATGTCCGTGGACGACGTCAAGGCGGAGCCATGCGGCGCCGTCCCCCAGCGCGCAGAGGTACTGCTGAGAGAAAAAATTCCAGATCCAGTCTGACGCCTGGGGGGATATTCTAAGTTAAGGAATCTGCGGCTAGATGTCTCTATCAGATAGTTTTTACAGTAGGCCATATGAAAAGAAACACCAAAGCCAGACCAGTATCCACATTGAGCAAGTGAGTAAAGCAATAAGAGAATTGGGGCACTTTCCAAAATAACTTAGTATGAACAGCAACAGATAACGGATAATCTCCACGCACCCTAATATGTAAGACAAAATATCCAGGCCAATACTGCAATAGTATGGGAAGCACTATAGCTAGGGAAGTATTGTCCCAGTAGGTAAGACACCATAGCAAGTTGCAGTGCCTGTAATTCCCCAGCATGTTAAGCACCAGAAGCATGCCAATTCCACTTTACGTCAACATAAAAGTGCTTTGGGCCAGGACATTGATGAGACGTAGGAAAGCGCTATAGAAATTATACAGTAGAATACAGTGTAGACCATCACAGCCAGGCCAGTACCCATATGCCTGGACATGTTAAGCATCATATCCTGGCACTTTTCGCAGTACCCCAGTACGTAAAGCACTATAAGTAGATTAGTTCCCACAATGCCCCAGTTTGTATAACTACATAGCCAGACCAGCTTCCACAAGCACTGCAGTAATTAAATTAGTGTGAGGCCAGACATTTTCCATAATGCAGCAATATGTAATGCTCTATGGCCAAGCCAGTACTCCCCACTGAATTGGTGCATTATATTGTGGGGCAATGCGGATACTGCTCTGAATATGGTGCTTTACACACAGCACCATTAAGTAAAGCAACATAGGCATCCTTATTGCTCCAGTGTCAACTTATGTAAAGCAGCATAACCAGACCAGTTACTCTTGCCCCCAACATGTAACACACAACTTCACCAAATGGTGTGATCTTGGGTATACCACTTCCTCTCGGATCACTGACAAAATATCGACGGACCGAATACCGAGGTAGCAAAATATCGACGCAAAAATATTGAAGTCAAGAATATCGACATCCTATCTACATCATGGTAAGTACAAAAATATCAAGAAAAAAAATATCAATGTCAAAAATATAGTTGTAAAAAATATCGTTTTTTTTAAATGTTAAAAAAATAATGTAAAATAAAGTAAATAATACATATAATTAAAAGAAACATAGTTAAAAATATTAAAACATGTTTAGAAATAATAACTAATACATATAATGTTAAAATAAATTAAACATATACATATATAAAATAATATATATACTTACTCCACAGAGTGCAACAGTAGGGAAAGTGTTGGATAGCGTAGGGGTAAAAATTACTATTCCAACTCCAGAGAGTGCAACAGTAGGGAAAGTGTTTGATAGCGTAGGGTTAAAAATTACTATTCCCACTCCAGTGAGTGCAACAGTAGGGAAAGTGTTGGATAGCGTAGGGGTAAGAATTACTATTCCCACTCCAGTGAGTGCAACAGTAGGGAAAGTGTTGGATAGCGTAGGGGTAAAAATTACTATTCCCACTCCAGTGAGTGCAACAGTAGGGAAAGTGTTGGATAGCGTAGGGGTAAAAATTACTATTCCCACTCCAGAGAGTGCAACAGTAGGGAAAGTGTTGAATAGCGTAGGGGTAAAAATTACTATTCCCACTCCAAAGAGTGCAACAGTAGGGAAAGTTTTGGATAGCGTAGGGGTAAAAATTACTATTCCCACTCCAAAGAGTGCAACAGTAGGGAAAGTGTTGGAGAGCGTAGGGGTAAAAATTACTATTCCCACTCCAAAGAGTGCAACAGTAGGGAAAGTGTTGGATAGCGTAGGGGTAAAAATTACTATTCCCACTCCAGTGAGTGCAACAGTAGGGAAAGTGTTGGATAGCGTAGGGGTAAAAATTACTATTCCCACTCCAGTGAGTGCAACAGTAGGTAAAGAGTTGGATAGCGTAGGGGTTAAAAATAACATACTTATAAATTAAATACATTTTGTAATTAAATAATGATTTATTAATAAATTAACAATAAATTAATAAAAAATACCAATAAATTAAAATTATTAATTACTTTAATAACATTACATTACTTCCCACCCTATTCCCCAATAAACACACAACCCACTCTGCATAAAATTTCACACAATTAATTTAATTATCAATTAATAATTAATTAAAAATAAAGTAATTATCAATACCAATAAATAATTAGTATTAAAAATTAATCACCAATTAATAATTAATAATACATTAATTATCACTACCAATTATTAATAATTAATAAAAAATGAATTACCAATTAATTAATTAACAATAAATTAATTATCAATATCCAAAAATAAAAATTAATAATTACTTAATTACAATTAAATTACTTCCCACCCTATTCCCCTATAAACCCACAACCCGCTCCAATACTACATTAATACAATTAATATAATTATCAATTAATAAAAATTAATTACCAATTAATAATTAATTAACAATAAATTAATTATCAATACCAATAAATAAAAATAAAAAATTACTTAATTACAATTAAATTACTTCCCACCCTATTCCCCTATAAACCCACAACCCGCTCCAATAATACATTAATACAATTAATATAATTATCAATTAATCAATCAATAAAAATTAATTACCAATTAATAATTAATTAATAAATTAATTATCAATACCCAAAAATAAAAATTAATAATTACTTAGGGGCCCATTACGATGGCGGGCGGAAGCACAACCGCCGTGCTGGCGGATGCAAAAACCACCAGTTACCGCCGGCACGCAGCAGTCCACACGCCCGCCCAATTACGATGCGAAAAGTAGGCCAAACACCGCCGGCAAGCCAGCAACACCGTCCGCCATCAAAGTGCGCCCGTACATGTAGCGGCGCAGCTCAACTGACACACACCGTCCGACGAAACACGTCCCGCCCGGCGCATAAATTACGATGCCGCAAACAAACGGCTCCCACGGCCAAGAGATACCGTATGACAAACCGAAGCGGTAACACGGACGCCGAGCACGGACAACGAAGAAGCGGCTCCCCGAGCATGAATCCAGCACTGCAGGCACTCCCCATGCTCCTGCTGATGCACCACCAAGGACGCAACGTACCGCGGAGACGCAGGTAGGCACACACACAACAAGTGCACGCAAACAGCGCACACAGTGCAAGGGCGGAAAAAGCGGACAACCCCCCACCAGCGCGTGTACACTACACATCCACCATCGCATCCACATATGACACACAGGCCAAATCGTAACATCGCAGAACACATGTGTACACACCACCTGGGACTAGGAACCAACCACCCCGTCACGGCCCCAAAGCGCCGATGACGCCGCCACACATGCGCACAACGCAGAGGCCAACCGCAGCGCCATGCATGCGTCGCACACAGACACAGGGACACAACCAAGCAGCACACACATCAGCCCCACCCTGAACGCACATGACACGTGACAGGCCGGCCACAGACATGTCCTCAACGCCCAATTCACGGACAACACCCAACGCCACACAACCGACGCACACATATCAGTGAAGACATGCAACAGCAGGACACACCCCAGTGTAACAAACATGGTGTAGCACACAGCGGCGGCAACACCAACTAGGAGAAGCAGGGCCCCTTCGGGAAGAGGAACGCCAGTACCACACAGAAACACCCATACCACCCTGCACATATGAACAAGACATATAAAACGGAACACCAAAGAGCCCGGGGACCGACAACAGGTGGCCCAAGAATAACATTCACACACAAGGCCCAACGCAGAGCGGAAAGGCAGCCTGCCGCCCACACAAGGGAGAGCAGACAGCACTGAATGACCTTCCATTCCAACTCCGAAACCACAGCCCTACGACAGAAGCCGGTGAATACAGCCATTGTCCAAGAATAGACCAACACAGGCATGCCGAGGAGACCGACCACAGGGCAGATAGCGCATATCACAGAAGCACACAACGGACGGGGAAGAAAGAAGAAAACACTCCCCATGTCGGCCACATGCAAGTTAATTGGAAGGAGTCACACAGCACTGACCTTGAACTGTCTGAGAAGCATGTGGGAAGAGGGCCCGTGTCCTCCAAACAAGCCAACAGAACACAAGTCCTGTCTCCCTACGACTACACAGAGCTCACAGCAACCCCGGAGCGTGCACATTGCAGACTGCACACACAGCCGGAGCACGCCACCTCAACGAACCGCTGCGAAATGGCAACCGCAACACACCTACCCAACTACGCCGAACAGCTCAAGCTGTACAAAACCAACCTGTGCCATACATTGGGATGCGATCTCCTGTCCCTGCTGAACGTAAGTTACCGACTGACTTACCGCATCACATTGTTCAGCTGCGTCATGCCCGTCTTCTACTGTCGGAGGTGTCCCTACCAGCATCCCGTCGAGATATGCCTCTCCAACCCGGCATGTCTGAAGGCGGACCTGCTACCACTACTCCTCCCTCTGGACGCACACGACAGGGCCTGCTCTGCCTATGGGGGCATGGCGTATGTGGCCAACATCGCACCCGCACTGAAATGGGACCACTGTGCCTCCACACGACGGATCATCGATAACAGCTACATCGAATGTCACCCAGCATGCCCCATCATGGTCCTCCAAGGGACAACCTACGAACAACACCTTGACAGCCACCATCCGCTTCATTGGCTGGCAAACATGTACACCACCAATGACATGGAAGCCCTGCTGGACGGCATCACATACCTGACAACCTGTAAATACGTCGGACCACAACGCAGGTTCCCCGAGTGACCTATGATGTCCAACCCCGCACCCATGCTTAGCTTCCGCACGGACTGGCCAGTCACCACCACAACAGCCATACCAAACGACCGGCAACTGTAACCACACCATCAACGACATCGCCATGACATCGGATATGACCGGGACATGCACACTGTTCCCCATCACATCCAGGAACACCGCATGCATCGTGGGAGGCAGTGGCATGGGCCCTGTGTATCGCACCCACATGGACGGAACTGCACGAACAACCAGGACACGACATGGATCCAGCGCCCATGGACACACACACCGCTCAGTGGACATGAATAGGTCGCCTGGAGTCTGTGGGTGCTGCACCCCTCCCACCCCCGCCCCGGGAATCCCATACCAGGACCTTTGCATGGACGACAAGTGCATACAACAACAACACGACCCCAGTGACTGTGACATGTCCAGTAACCACCACAGTGCAACAACAAGTGGCACGCCGCTGCATGCACGCAAGCACATGCCCTGATGTCATCTCACATGCACGCGTGCATGAGGAACAACCGCAGCAAACCTGTCACATGGAACTGAGATGGACTGTGCCCATGATGCCAAGCGGTCT
>CAWUFW010025148.1:0-49210 GCA_963921515.1 Calotriton arnoldi
GACAATAGCCACTGGGCTCTTATTCACAACCATCCTTTCACGCACAGAGGCGGACAAGGACTTAGGGACAATAGCCCCCGGGCTCTTTATTCACATCCTTTCACGCACAGAGGCGGACAAGGACTTAGGGACAATAGCCCCCGGGCTCTTTATTCACATCCTTTCACGCACAAAGGCAGACGCGAACTTAGGAACAATAGCTAACAAACTCTTATTCACAGCCGTTCTTTCACTCACTGATGCAGACGTAAACTTAGGGACAAAAGCCACCAGGCTCTTATTCCATACTTTGCCTTTTTTAATATTACCACGTGGTCTTCGACTTCTTTAACCAGAATTGGTGCAGAATATCTTTTGTTAAATCTGTTTTTATTGGTATTTTACATACAGGAAAAGCACACAATGTACAGTTTTCAGCTTAAATCAATGCAGTCTTAGTGCATCTTCTGAGTCTCTAGACAAGGCCTAGTGTAGTATTATTGTGTATGCTGGTTGCTAGAAAGGGACTATTTTACAGACATACATTCGTTAGTCGTGTTATTATAGCATATATTTTACTTTCTTATTACACTTGTCTCATTGTAGAGCTTTGGTGTGCCTGATAGTCTTCCTGAATAAAGTCTGGATAACTGATTAAAGAACGACAAACATAAACGCTCTCCTGATGTCTATGGGAGTGATTGGAGCCCCTGGCCTGACGTCATGACTGTGTCTTCTAATCCTGTGTTAGTACACAGACTTCTCAATACTATGCCGGGGGCAGCAGTTACAGCATGAATCTATCAGGGATATCAGTCAGTCACGGTCTAAGGGCCACATTAAGGCATTCACAACATACCAACTGCTCCTAGGGCCCCTAGAAAGGCGGTCATTGTGGGGCACCTGCACTAGTGAGGGCCGATACTCAAGGGGTATTATATCGTAACTGTTGTCCTCATCTAGGACCGCACACAACTCACCCCAATCTCTATCAATTGAGGATTTACAGAGGCCACGGGCCTCCTCTGGATCTAATGAACACTTTCACTAGTCGCGAAGCTCTGGACGGCCGCCTCCCACTGTTTAAGGTGCAGGACTTGCAGTCATAGTAATTGCCCCTTTGGCCAATATTAATAATAGATCAGCTAATTTAGTTCCAGGTTTTTCCTCGTTGAGTGCGAGGTGTGAGGCCCATCAGGCATGTCTCAGGAGTAGCCGAGGACTCCCATCCTGTGATAGTTTTTAGTACATTCCGAGTCTTGGACCAAAACATAGTCACCACAGGGCAAACCTACATCATAAGGATAAAAGTCAGTGTTGGCAGCACAACAAAGAGGACAACAAGCTGCTGTAGTAGGCCACTGATCAACTGTACCGTTCCCCTGTCTGAATCCATACTGGAAAGGACAGAACTCATTCCTTTATTCTAGCCGATCAGTTAACCTAGCCAAGATCACCCGCCCCAAGATCTTAACGGAGGAGTCAATTAGGAGAATTGTCCTCTAACTTCTAGGATCTGCCCTATCACCCTTCGTAAACACTGGAATAATGACCGAACATCGCCATGATATAAGGGGCCTGTTCTTCAAGCTGCATTAAATACCCGTGTTAGAGTTTTTACCCAAACCGACTTATCATAGTTAAATTAATCAGCTGGGACCCCGTCAGGGCCAGGGGCCTTGTTCTTTGACATAGTTGCAATAGCGGCCTCAGCCTCCTCCTCTGTAAAATAAGCAGCGATATCCTGCCTGGTACCTACTGATTCATTCTGATGACCAGCAAATATACGCTAGCTAAAAAAGGTTGTATGTTCACGGCTTTTATGGACTTAACGTCCGCCTTCGACAGAGTGATAGATCTAAATTATGGCATCTAATGTTAGAAATAGGTATGGACGAAAACTTGGTATCCTTTTTGCACTGGTCTCATTTTATTCTAACTGCCTCTGCCAGATAAAATGAAAATGGTTCCTTAACAAAATCATGGAAGGTAAAAAGAGGAGTGAGGCAGGGATGTATCCTTGAGCCGGTCCTATTCACACTCTATATAAATATGTTAGGGGCTGTGTTATCCGTTGCAAGCATGGATACCACGAGAGTAGGTTTTAAGCCCATTCCTGCCCTTTTATATGCAGATGATGCAGTTTTACTTGCCTGGACACCAATAGCACTGAAACGTCTTGTTAATACTTTTATTGATTTTATGGTCGCTTTAGACCTTTCTGTCAACTTTACAAAATCCCATATAATGTCATCTGGCAACTTAAAACGTGAGAAGAAATCACTCTTATGTAAAGGTGGGGTGTTGTCCAACGTAGCAACCTACCCATATCTGGGCGTGCTATTTGATGAGAATGGTACTTGGGTGGCACAGCGTGCACTCAAGAAAAATACTCTAGCAAGGGCCGCAGGAGCAACTTTGCCAGAAGATTAGGGAGCAAACCCTCACTACCAATTTTGAAGATCTTTAATGAGAAATGCGTCCCTATGACAATGTATGGTAGTGTGGTTTGGGGTGACAAGGAGGGCAATGAACTACAAGGGGCTGAAAATAAATACATACGAAAACTTTTAGCTACCACCACAAGTGCCCCCGCCTTTATGGTGCACGAAGAACCAAGGCAGGGCTACATTACTGACAGGTTTGCAGTGCCCCCCTTGATATGGTGGTTAAAAATATGGGGGCATATTAGCAAGACCCACGTTAAAATTATCGCCATTTTAGCGGCAGGAAACTGCCGCTAAAACGGCGATAATGGGCTTGCTAATATGCGTTATAGAATTCCAATAGAAGCCCAGGTTAGATGTGCAGGACATCTAACCTGGGCTTCTATTGGAATTTCATAACGCATATTAGCAAGCCCATTATCACCGTTTTAGCGGCAGTTTCCTGCCGCTAAAACGGCGATAATTTTAACGTGGGTCTTGCTAATATGCCCCATGGTCTAGACCATGGGTACTCACAAACTTTCTCTCAGGGGCCAAATTTACAGTGTGGTTTGTGGCCGAGGGCTGCACTGGTGGGGGCGGGGTCATTGGGGGAGGGGGCGGGGCTAGAGCAACAAAACAAAATATTACCATGAGGTGGAACACAGGCACCTGCAGCGGACGCCTTCGTCCACTGAGCCACCGGACCCGGCATACACATCTCTCTCTCCCTCCCACTCTGTCTCCCTCCCTCTCTCTCTCTCTCTCTCTCTCTCTGTCTCCCTCCCTCTCTCTCTCTCTCTCTCTCCCTCCCTCTGTCCCCCTCCCTCTGTCCCCCTCCCTCTGTCCCCCTCCCTCTGTCCCCCTTCCTCTGTCCCCCTTCCTGTCCCCCTTCCTCTGTCCCCCTCCCTCTGCCTCCCTCCCTCTGTCTCCCTCCCTCTGTCTCCCTCCCTCTGTCTCCCTCTATCTGTTGCCCTCCTCCCTCTGTCTGTCTCCCTCCTCCCTCTGTCTGTCTCCCTCCTCCCTCTGTCTGTCTCCCTCCTCCCTCCCTCTGTCTCCCTCCCTCTGTCTCCCTCCCTCTGTCTCCCTCCCTCTGACTCCCTCCCTCTGTCTCCCTCTGACTCCTTCCCTCTGTCTCCCCCGGACTCCCTCCCTCTGTCTCCCTCTGCCTCCCTCCCTCTGTCTCCCCCTGACTCCCTCCCTCTGTCTCCCTCCCTCTGTCTCCCTCTCTCTCTCTGTCTCCCTCCCTCTCTGTCTCCCTCCCTCTCCTTCCCTCTGTCACCCTCTGTCTCCCTCTGTCTCCCTCCCTTTCCCCCCCACTCCCTCCCTCTCCCTCTTCCTCCCACTCTCCCCCTCTTCCTCCCTCTCCCTCCCTTTCTCTCCCTCTTCCTCCCTCTCCCTCCCACTCCCTCCCTCTCCGTCTCCCTCTCCATCTCTCTGTCTCTCTGCCTCTCTGTCTCTGTCTGTCTCTGCCTCTATCTGTCTGTCCCTGTCTCTGCCTCTGTCTGTCCCTGTCTGTCCCTGTCTCCCTCCCTCTGTCTCCATCTCTGTCTGTCTCTGTATGTCTCTGCCTCTATCTGTCTGCCCCGTCCCTGCCTCTATCTGTCTGTCTGTCTGCCTGTCTGCCTCTGTCTGTTTCTGCCTCTGTCTGTTTCTGCCTCTGTCTGTCTCTGCCTCTATCTGGCCCTGCCTCTATCGCTTTCTCTATCTCTGTCTCTCTCTCTCTCTGTCTCTCTCTCTCTGTCTCTATCGCTATCTGTCTCTACCTCCATCCGTCCCTGCATCTGTCTGTCAGTCTGTCCCTGTCTCTGCCTCTATCTAGCTCTATCTGCCCCTGTCTCTATCTGTCTCTGCCGCTATCTGTCTCTATCTGTCCCTGTCTCTATCTGTCTCTGCCTCTGTCACCTCACCCGGCTGTCACACCCTGCTGTCCTTGTCATTCTCTATCTGTCTCTGCCTCTATCCCTGTCTTTATCTGTCTCTGTCTCTATCCCTGTCTCTATCTCTGTCTCTGCCTCTATCCCTGTCTCTATCTCTATCTGTCTCTGCCTCTATCTGTCTCTGCCTCTATCTGTCTCTGTTTCTATCTGTCTCTATCTCTGCCTCTATCTGTCTCTATCTCTGCCTCTATCTGTCTCTGCCTGTCTCTAACTGTCTCTGCCTGTCTCTATCTGTCACTGTCTCTGCCTCCGTCACCTCACCCAGCTCTCACACCCTGCTGTCCTCTGTCACCCTCCGTCACCTCACCTGGCTCTCACACCCTGCTGTCCTTGTCATTCTCTGTCACCTCACCCCCCCCTTCCTTCCCCCCCCCCCCTCTGTGTAGCAGCCCGGGCTGAGACAGCTTCACGGGGGCACGCACACAGCCTCACCGAGTACTTCACAGGTCTTTAAAAGACCATTTGCATGATAACGAGGCTTTGTTGTATTTCGCCTCTTCTTAGCGCCCCTGCAGCTCCACTCGGACAATCCCTGGAATCGCCCGGCCCCCACAGAGCAGAGTCTGTTTGCTGACACTGTAAAAAAGATAAAAAAATACACAGGTACGTTGTCTGTAAGGTCCGCGGGCCGCCAAGGAAGGCTTGCCGGGCCGCTGGCGGCCCGCGGGCCGTACTATGAGTACCCGTGGTTTAGACCCAAGCCCAACCTAAATAAAATTATTTTAGAGGACTGCATGAAGTTAGATAGAGCCGCACACATCCCCTGGTTAAGCTACGTCTTTCAACAGCTCTCAGCTCGAGGGCGCCCTGAGCTTTTTAATCAACCCAGACAGCTGCACCCTGAGGAGGTGAAAGATATTAAAACCCAATTTTTAACTAGGAGAAGCCAGGAAAGGGAAACAAATGAACTTAGAAAACCCACGTGTAGACATTGTTTGATTATAAACCCTGGGATTTTTAATAAACCTTTTTGGTCTTTTATAAATAACCTGCATCATCGTTTTTCTTTTATCTAGATTTAGGTTTAATTGCATTCCTTGGTCCCTTACAGCACTCAAGGGTTTCTCAAAGGTAGGGACCCTACAGCCTTGCTTATGTGATCATTTCTCAGACCAAGATTTGTTGCATTTTATGTTTTTCTGTGGTTTTTATAATGAATTACGATCGAAACACATTTTACCTCTTTTAAAAAATTGCCAATTTGCCCAAGTAAGACCAGCCCTGATTTACCTGCAAATGCTCTCATCCCCTCTGATATGTTACGGGGTCCCGAGCTTTCTAGGGGGGCAATACGCAGAAGGAAAAATATGGATCGTCAATAGTAATGTTTTAGGTTTTACTGGGTTGAATCAAGAAATGTTTTGAATCCTTTTGATGAATTTTTAACTGCGTTTTGATAATTGCACATGTACAGTAGCTTTATATTCTACCTGTATGGGTCTTTTCTTGTGTAAATGTACTTTTATGGCCAGAACGTGGCCGAATAAAGTTTTATTTGACTTGACTACTGATTCATTCTGGGAAGCCTCTCCTAATTTTCATAGATGCCTGTAAAATGTTTCATCCAGGAATCCGCCGTGATAGTACAATCTATAACTCTGTTTGCTTCACCTGAAAAAAAGGGGCGATTGATAATTTCCCAAAATAGAGCACTATTAGTAAGCGTGAGGGGATTGACAAGATCTTCCCAGGCTTTCTCCCGGAGCTCTTTCTTGCGCACAACCACGGCAAGCTTATAATCATTCCTTGTCTTCGCTCCCTCCGTCCTATCTCGGGGGGTTTTCCTATACACCTGTTTTAAGGTCTCAAGGGTCAAACCATCTCACCACATTTATTGACTACGACTATTTGTAGCCATGAGATAATCCATAATACGCATCCGAGAGCCCTCATCGTTCCCCGAGTCACTCAGACACAGTTGAAGATCAGTGCTACACATACCATAAAGGGACTCAAAAGAGATGTCATGAGAAACCTTGCACCATTTTAATCTTCACCCCAAGTCATGAGATATGATCTCTGCATTGGTGGGTCCAATGTCTGACCTCTCGACCTTTGAACTTCCCCAAACCAAGGAGAAGACCAAAGGGTTATGGTCAATAAAATCTGACCATTGCACTTCAAAACTATACCCAAACATAACTATAAAAGCAGAAATCAACATGTAATCAATAGTCGTATTGGATACTTCGACCCTTATAGTTTTGAACCGTTTGCTCCACCCGCTCCTCCCCAATATCAACCAAGCTGAACTCTGCCTGCACTTCATCTAACAAGCGACCCTCAGCAGAGTGTTCAAAGTGACTGCCCTGTTTGACACCTACGCCATAAATATTATCAGAATTGAAACAACCCATGGGACTTGGATGAATGTTAAAATCACCCATTAAATCCTCTATATAGGGAGTTTTAGATTTCCCTTCAATGGACTGCAAAAAAGAGCTTAACGAACCCAGAACGCTCAAATGAATTATAAAAATTCAGCAAATGAATACTTGGTGAACCCACAAAATCTAATTTAACAACATGCATATTTTCCATGCAGGAGGAAATTTTTACCCATCCAAGTAGAAATTATGTTCTATTTCCCAGGTTTTTTGTAAGCCCACTATGTCAAACTCTCGGATTTGTTTTAACCAGATTTCATTATTTCTTTTTCTATTTATTACTGTGGTGTTCCAGCTCCAAATTTTGAGATAAGGGGGAGATTGTTTTAACATAAGATAGGTTGTGCCAAATATTATCTACTGGCGGTCGCCAGTAGATAGTTATAGTTAGGACCTATTTTCCATAGGAAATCCGCAACATTCTATTTGAAATAACGTTGGCGCCGGTTGACGAATCTTCACGAAAGTTTCCAACTTGTTGGGGCGCTCCGGTCCGCTCCTATCCTGAAAGTCTCGGGGTGATTCGTCAAGCGGGGGCCGAGAAAAAAGGGGTGTCCCAAAACGTGTTTTTCCCATTCATTTTTCCATAGGAACCTTTAGTCGCAGCTACAGCCCGAACTGCTGAACGGAATTACACCAAATTTGGGAAAGAGGTAGCCCTTGGTTCAGAGTCGTGCCTTTTGCTTAAATGGTGTAAATCCGTTCAGTAGTTTCTGAGAAAATCACAAGTAAAATCACATATATATCTATGGCCGCGTCGGATCCGCGCACCCTGAGTGCACCCTGCGCGCACCGTCTCGATCACGAGCTGCATGCTAATTGGCTGACAAGTGGCTGTCAACACTCCAAATCAGGAAGTGTTGGCAGCCATTTTGTCCCTCGGTAGAACCGAGGCAGAAGAAACAAGTGTGCAAAACGCACAAAGGGGGCAGGGTAGAAACACCCTGACCCCCTAGGTCTGCTCAGGGGGCCCACAAGGACCCCCTGGGCAGAAAAAAGCATTTTTTTTTTTTTTAAACTCAGCGGGATGCGCTTAGGGTGCGCGGATCCCGCCGAAAAAAAGAAAAAAAACGAAGCGCAGTCTTCGTTGTTAATTGGCCCCCGGGTGGGCCAAGTCCCGGGGGCATGCGGGGGGTTATGAATTTAAAGAATGGGGGGGCCTCTAAGGCCCCCCCAAGCCCCGGGGACCGCCACCCCCCGGGGCTTTAAAAACAAATGGTGCGGGAGGGCTCTCGGCCCTCCCGCAGCCCCCCCGTGGCTTCTTTTTTTTAAATGAAAATTACCTGTGTGGGGGGGCTCCACCTCTCCGGGGCACTAAAGATTTAAATATGGGGGTCCGTTACGGACCACCACCTCCCCGGGGCTTTGAACATGGAGGGAGGGGGGCCGCGCGGCCCCCCTCCTGGAGCCCTTGATGGCCCTGGGGACCGCCACCCCCAGGGCCGGCTCCTGCAGTGTCCCAGGGTGCCTACCCCGGGACACCGTAGTTTGCTATGACAGGGCGGGAGCCTCGCGGCTCCCGTCCTGCCAAAGCAAACTGCTTTGGTTTTTGGAAGAGAGAGCAGGAAACCTGCTCTCTCTTCCAAAAACCAAAGACAAATGCTTTTCCACAAGGGGAGCTGCATCTTAGCAGCTCCCCATGTGGAAAAGCAATGCCGGCTCCCGCAGGACGCGGGGAGCCGGCGGGCCTGTCGGGGGATTGGGGAGCCCCCCACGGTCCCCAACGGAGAGGGCCAGCCCCAGGGGATGGGGTCCCCGGGGCTACAAGTGGCCCGGGAGGGGGGCCACACGGCCCCCCTCCCCAAAATTTAATTTAAAAAAAAACAAAGGCCGGCCCCGGGGGATGGGGTCCCCGGGGCCATAAGTGGCCTGAGGAGGGGGGCAAGGCAGCCCCCCTCCATAAGTTATTTAAAAAAAAAAAAAAAGAAGGCCATGCCCCGGGGGATGTAGTCCCCGGGGCCGATTAAGGCCTCGGGAGGGGGGCCACGCGGCCCCCTTCCAAATTTTTTTTTTTTTTTTAAAAAGAGGGGGGAGGCCCTGGGGGATGGGGTCCCCAGGGCCAAGAAATTAGAAAAACAAGGGGGGCCACACAGCCCCCTTTCTAAAAATGAAAAAAAAAAAGACCGGCATCGCGCCAGAGGCCACGCCCCCTCCTTGCAGCACTCTGCAAACGCGCCCCCTGGCGCGTTTGCAGATGGGGAACGAATTCCCCTTGAATACTGGGGGTCCCTGGGGCCAACTAGCCCACCAGGAACCTCCAGTATGCGCCAGGGGGCTGCGTTGCAGAGAGGTGTACAGAGGCCACGCCCCTTTTACACCTCTCTTCAACGCAGCTCTGTGGTGCTTTTTGGAGGTACATGGTGGGCTAGTTGGACTCCAGGGACCCTCAGGATTCAAGGGGACTTAATCCCCCAACTTAAAACGCGCCACGAAGCTGCGTTGCACAGAGGTGCACAGAGGTGCAAAAAGGGGCGTGGCCTCTGAACACCTCTCTGCAACGAAGCTCCCTGGCGCATACTGGAGGTACAGGGTGGGCTAGTTGGACCCCAGAGACCCTCATGATTCAAGGGGACTTATTCCCCCAACTTAAAACGCGCCACGGGCGCGTTTGACACGTCACCTCAGGCCCCGCCCCCTCCCTTCACCATTGTGCAAATATTCCTCTAAAATCAGCCGAACTACGAATTCCGATTTACTCACCTGTTATCAGGAGAGACCTCAGTGCTGCATCTTTGAGCCCAGTACTGATCCTGAAAAGTAATTTTAACCGTACTTATCAGTAACTTGAATTTCCTTCCATAGGCTAACATTGTCTGGTTTCACTTGGAAATTCTTCTAAGTGTGGAGTTTTGGAACTTTATAATATTCCTCTAAAATCAGCCGAACTACGAATTCCGATTTACTCACCTGTTATCAGGAGAGACCTCAGTGCTGCATCTTTGAGCCCAGTACTGATCCTGAAAAGTAATTTTAACCGTACTTACCAGTAACTTGAATTTCCTTCCATAGGATATCATCGCCTGCTTTTTGCTGAAAAAGTTTGTGTCGATTTTTGAAACTTACAAATATTCCTCTAAAATCAGCATAACTACGAATTCCGATTTACTCACCTGTTATCAGGAGAGACCTCAGTGCTGCATCTTTGAGCCCAGTACTGATCCTGAAAAGTAATTCTAACCATACTTACCAGTAACTTGAATTTCCTTCCATAGGCTAACATTGACTGGTTTCACTTGGAAATTCTTCTAAGTGTGGAGTTTTGGAACTTTATAATATTCCTCTAAAATCAGCTGAACTACGAATTCCAATTTACTCACCTGTTATCAGGAGAGACCTCAGTGCTGCATCTTTGTGCCCAGTACAGATCCTGAAAAGTAATTTTAACCGTACTTACCAGGCTAACATTGACTGGTTTCACTTGGAAATTCTTCTAAGTGTGGAGTTTTGGAACTTTATAATATTCCTCTAAAATCAGCCGAACTACGAATTCCGATTTACTCACCTGTTATCAGGAGAGACCTCAGTGCTGCATCTTTTAGCCCAGCACTGATCCTGAAAAGTAATTCTAACCGTACTTACCAGTAACTTGTATTTCCATCCATAGGAATCCATTGTCTCGTTTTCAGCAGAAAAGTTTCAAAGTGTCGTTTTTCACAAACTACAAATATTCCTTAAAAATCGCCTGTATGACTTAAACACATTCTTTCAACTGTTTACAGGAGATGCACCAGTGCTGGATCCAGGATCCACCACTGAGTAAGAAAAAGTAACGATAACACTACTTACCTGCTAAGTGAATTTCCTCCCATAGGATAATATTGGTGATTCTATGTGAAAAAGTTTGTTAGTGTCAACTTTTAAAATACAATAATATTCCTTAAAAATCACTACTGTAACCAAAACACTTTTACTCAACTGTTTACAGGAGATGTCCCAGGACTGAATCTAGGATCCAGTCCTGTGGTTAGAAAAGTAATCCATAAAGTAACTAATTGCATTTAACTAGAAATTCACATTGAGCTCAATGTTGCATTGTGTTTGAAATTGTGTTGCCCATTGCAACAACTGTAACTACTGTACTTAAGTCTATTGCCTATTTGCAAAGTATTTAAACTAAAGTAATTCATTCTGAGAAAGTATATTTTGTAATGTAATGTATAATGTAATTACAATGTAATTTAAAAAATAAAATATCTAAAAATAAATAGTTTAAAAAATGTAGTAATTCAGTATCAAAAAAATAAATATAACAATTAATACATTTAAAAATTGTCATTTACAAAACCTTTGAAATTCACTGAAAAAAACCATAGGTTTCAGACATGTTATAGTTAGGAATTAGCATTTAAAAAACCTTTGAAATTCACTGAAAAAACCATAGGTTTCAGGCACGTTATAGTTAGAAATTAGCATTTAAAAAACCTTACAAATTCACTGAAAAAACCATAGGTTTTAGGGACAATTATAGTTAGTTGGACATTGCACTCGCACAAAACCCGTGAAATTCCCCCGTTATAGTTAGTTCAGCTAACTATAACTCGCGCCCCCGCAATGCACTGCTGATGACGTCACATATTACATCACTCATGACATGGTCAGTGACATCACTGATGACATCTCAAATGACCTCACTGTAGACATCACTGATGACATCATCCACGTGATAATCTGATGCACCTCCTCACACCCTAATATAACCTTTGATACACCCACTCTAAATTACAGACTGCCATTCGCAAAACCATAGACACTCCAACACCAATAACTACATACCCACTCACTGATTCTTAGGTCTACAGACACATCCACTCACTCACCCGTACAGTCACTCATACTTACGGTCACTCAGTACAGGACTATCATATGCACTCATACTCCTATATAGACACTCAAACACCGCCACTCATCCATAGAGGTACTCACACACCTAGTCAGTCATGCAAATAATTAAACACACTGCCATTTACTCACCTATACAGTTATACACACACCAGCTCACTTACTCATACAAATACTAGCACATTCTTACGCTCTTATACAATCACTGATACAAGCACACACTCATCCATACAGTCACTCTCACAATCACACACTCTCGCTTATAGCTATTTATATACTCCAACACACATATATACTGCCTTTCACATATGTAGTTACTCACACATGTACCACTGGGACATACATTCACTCACTAACACACTCTTACACACACTTACCCACCCATACAGTCTATCACAGATGCACTCTTGAAACCATCCACCCAGTGAATCACCCACTCATACATCTATGCACAGAGTCGCACACACCCCACCCACACAAACACTCAGGCACCCATACAGATACTCAGACAACCAATCAATAACTCATATAGACACTCATGTAGCTATTCACAAACCCATGCAGCCACTTACACAGCAACAGACAGACGGATACAGACATTCACCCAGTTTAGTCACTAACCCATGCATTCAGTAAGATATGTTTAATCACTCACTTATAGAGTTAGTCACGCACCTACTAAATCATCCATACAGACACTTATACACCCACTCGTTCTTCAATACGCCTTTCCCTATATATATTAAAAATATTTAAACTTTACAGAAACACACAGTCACTGGATGATGTCATCAGTGTTGTCATTTGAGATGTCATCAGTGATGTCATCAGTGATGTCATCAGTGATGTCACTGACCATGTCATGAGTGATGTAATATGTGACATCATCAGCAGTGCATTGTGGGGCGCGAGTTACAGTTAGCTGAACTAACTATAACGGGGGAATTTCACGGGTTTTGTACTAGTGCAATGTCCAACTAACTAAAACTGTCCCTAAAACCTATGGCTTTTTCAGTGAATATATATATATATATATATATATATATATATATATATATATATATATATATATATATACACACACACACACACACTCTTGGGGCAAGAAATCCAGAAGTCCAAATACGTTATGAGTTATTCTGTTCTGTATTTATTTCATCCCAGAAATAGAGACAACTTAGAACAGCCAACACATGTTTCGCCCGTGTGGCCAACACGCCAATGGCTTCCTCAAGGTAAAGAATCTTGTGGGTATATTTTCAGTACTCCTTGGATGAAACATTCCGTAAATGAAGAAAATCGCTCTTTGAGGTCAAAAGAAATGGAGTTGAAGAGATAAGGGGGAGACCTATCTTGTACCATGTCTTGGGGCACGGCTGAACTCTGTCGGGGACAGGTCATTTCTCTCCTAAGTCAATCATTACCTTCCATTTCCCCCAATGTCTGAAATCTATTCCTCAACTCCAATGGGGCCACTTGACCTCTATATTGGGGATCTGGCCTGACCATATTTTGGGAAAGTATGTTCCCACGCCCATTTGACCTTTGTCCCAAAACTGGGAGGTAAATAAAACCTAGTGGGAATACTTACATACCCAACGCATACAGTCCCGCCCCAGTTTTGCCAAAAATCAGTTGTCTAACTATATCCGGCTGTCTAAAATGTAATACAATACAGTCCCCATCAAACGGTTTTATGGCCGGAGCCCACACAAGCCACCCGTCTGGCCATTTTAATGCTACCACTGTCACATCGCGTCAAGCCCCCTTGGATGCACACCAGTGTTTAGCTTTGCTTGTAGGTTCACCCGTGGTCTCTTCTACCCCTTCATGCAGGGGCGGAACATTTGCCAAAATGGCCACAAAAGGGGTAGAATCTGGAGGGGATGAAGTCTATGGGCTGGCACCTTCTGCTGCCTACCAACCAGGTTTGTGGGGACCGCATCCCCATTCCTTCTGTTTCCAAGGACCTGGGAAACTGCCAGACTTGGTTGTTGTGTAGCAATAATGCCCGGGGTATGGCCCTCACCCTGGCACCATCTTTCCCACAGTCTGCTCCTGAATGAGACCTCACTCTAGTTACACATTGCGTCATATTCAAAACCACAGGCAACAAAGGCAGAGTTCCTCTCCGGGTATCCCCCTGACTCTGAGAATGCCTCTCTGGGTATCCCCCTGACTCTGAGGGTGCCTCTCCGGGTATCTCCCTGACTATGCGGGTGCCTCTCATGTATCTCCCTGACTCTGCGGGTGCCTCTCTGGGTATCCCCCTGACTCTGCGGGTGCCTCTCTGGGTATCCCCCTGACTCTGCGGGTGCCTCTCTGGGTATCCCCCTGACTCTGAGGGTGCCTCTCCGGGTATTCCCCTGACTCTGCGGGTGCCTCTCCGGGTATCCCCCTGACTCTGCGGGTGCCTCTCCGAGTATCCCCCTGAATCTGCGGGTGCCTCTCCGGGTATCCCCTGACTCTGCGGGTGCCTTTCTGGGTATCCCCCTGACTCTGCAGGTGCCTCTCCGGGTATCCACCTGACTCTGCGGGTGCCTCTCCGAGTATCCCCCTGACTCTGCGGGTGCCTTTATGGGTATCCCCCTGACTCTGCGGGTGCCTCTCCGGGTATCCCCGACTCTGCGGGTGCCTCTCCGGGTATCCACCTGACTCTTCGGGTGCCTCTCCGAGTATCCCCCTGACTCTGCGGGTGCCTTTCTGGGTATCCCCCTGACTCTGCGGGTGCCTCTCCGGGTATCCCCCTGACTCTGCGGGTGCCTTTCTGGGTATCCCCCTGACTCTGCGGGTGCCTCTCCGGGTATCCCCCTGACTCTGCGGGTGCCTCTCCGGGTATCTCTCTGACTCTGCGGGTGCCTCTCTGGGTATCTCCCTGACTCTGCGGGTGCCTCTCTGGGTATGTCTCGGACTCTGCGAATGCCTCTCCGGGTATCCCCCTGACTCTGTGGGTGCCTTTCTGGGTATCCCCCTGACTTTGCGGGTGCCTCTCCGGGTATCTCCCTGACTCTGCGGGAGCCTCTCCGAGTATCCCCCTGACTCTGCGGGTGCCTTTCTGGGTATCCTCTTGACTCTGCGGGTGCCTCTCTGGGTATCCCCCTGACTCTGCGGTGCCTCTGTGGGTATCCCCCTGACTCTGAGGGTGTGTCTCCGGGTATCTCCCTGACTCTGCAGGTGCCTCTCCAGGTATCCCCCTGTCTCTGAGGGTGTGTCTCCAGGTATCTCCCTGACTCTGCAGGTGCCTCTCCAGGTATCCCCCTGACTCTGAGGGTGTGTCTCCGGGTATCCCCCTGACTCTGCGGGTGCCTCTCCCCAGATATAGACGGATTTGCAGACCCAGGAGGGACTTCCTTCCCCTTACCTTGATTACACTGTAACTTGTTAGAGTCATCAAACACGACTCTATCGAGCCCACGCGAATTCTAATGTGGCTTAATAGGGCATCAATTATCCACTCATACTGTCAGAATTCCCTCCAAATCACTGTCTTCAACAGTAGAGGGCGCTAGCTCCTTACTGTAGCCAGTTGAAACCTGCTGCACACTCGATCCAACACAACGTCTAATTCGCTTTTCTGCTCCGGGCCGGTTCGACCGGGATGTAACATTCTCCAGCCTCGAGGACGTAAGTGAAGAACTCCCATTGGCCGCCGAGGAAGGAGTCATAGCTGCCAAGGTTTCAGATTGCTTATGTGTGACATTTTCATAATTTCATTGTAATTATGAGTGACATTCAACGACTATGAGTGACACTTTCATGCAAGCAAAATCAAGCAATGAAGATGAGGGAAACATATAAATATTGGAAATTATACCCATTTCTGCAATAAGAAACTCTACGAACATCTCAAAACTGCTGCAAAGCACCAGAAATGGAAGTGCACTAGAATGTGAGAGAGGCCCCAGCATAGAGCCTGAGCCAGCCTCACTGACGATGAACTCAACATTGTGCAGATTGCAGACAGTGACTGCAATGCTGAGCTCTGCTCAGGTGCAGTAACTTTACTTAGAGGGCTGGCTACTGGCTCAGGAAGTTAGATAAAATATCTCTGTGACACTCACTCCCCCCACTATTACCTGCTGTCTCTCCTGTGCAGTCACCACAGACTGCATCAAAGGCAGCTTGTTCTATTCCGCGCCAGCACTGCCCCTGAGATTGCAGTGCTGCAGAGAAATACCCAGTGGAATAAAAGGCCTTACGAGCCCTGACTACTACAAGATATGTTTTGTATGTTTCCATTACCATCCTGTTCGGTAGGTTACTGTCCTGTGGGGTGTACTGTTTCAACAGTATACCCTACAGAATTAAAACATTACAAAAACACAAATATAAAAAGGCCTCTCAAGCATCAACAATAAAATTAGCAATTACAATACCAGTGAAACTAAAAGGGCACCACAGCTATATAATGTTGTAAATGGTAGCAGTGAGCAGGTCCAATACAATCATGCCTCCTGACTCTTAATAAGCAGCAATACACACTGTGCCCAGGTGAGCATTCTACACGTGTCTTTCACCAACTTTCAAATAACAAAACAAACTGCCTGACATGGCCATCATTACTTTTCCAAATTAGTCCCTCAAGTATGAAATAAGCTAAGAGTGACAGAAGCAGCAGAGCTGTCGATTACCGTGTCTGGCTGCCTTCCTGCTTCATAACTCCCGAAATAGGCCGTGGAACAAACCTTGGTGTTACAATAACCGCAATCATTTTAAGGAATCACATTATTTTTTTAAGTTTATATGTATATTCACGTTGCTTTACAGTGGGCCCTAAATAAAAGTAATACAGTGAAGATTCAAAGAGTCCCGAACTTACCTGGCATTGTGTTCAGAGGAGCGGTGCTTTTGTTCTGGGTGCCACGCAGCTGACCTGACTTGAGACTGTCAGGGCTGGCAGGACTGGAGGGTCCTTCTCTGTCATGTCAGGAGTGGTGAAGTCCTGTGTGAACTGTCACAGGCACCGACATGGCGTCATTACAGATTTCCCCACTGCAGCGAATGCACGTATTTCATATGGCCATATCGTTGTGATTGGTCGGCCATTGTCGCAATAAGAAAGAGAAGGTTACTGGCACTGGTAGTGGATACTTAGTCACACAAACTGTGCATGTCCGGAGAAGCCCACAAAGGAATCAGGAGGCGGGAGACTAGCCTTGAAATCTGTGGTCTCCCGCCAGAATCGGGAGGGTTGGCACGGATGCTGATTCAGCGCGCAGCCCTGTGTTTAGCCAGGATGCAGGCCCCGATGGAAATTGCCCACCACCTTGTTATAGAGCGCTGATCTGATGCCGAGGGGTCTATCTGCATCACTTTCAGCATTTAAAGGCACACTACTTTGAGGGTCTTATAAGAAGTGTGGTAACAGCTTGCACGAGAGCAGGATGGAAATCATGTAGCAATGGAGCGTAGTACAGTCAGCACTTTCCAGGGCGCCAGTAGAGATCCGGAGGGTAGCTCGTACCACCTCCGTACATGGGCGGCTGACCAACCACAAGGGGAGAGCGGACCCCACTGGGCACGCTGGGTAGAATCTCGGTGTTCTCACCGCTAGTGCATCCGGGATCATGGCCGCAGACGCCGTCATCACTGCAGCCTCACTCAACCAAAAATATGCATATCTGGGGGCAGCAGTGGCTCTGTCCCCGCTACGACGAAGCCACGACAATCAGCTAGATCTCAGGTGGGTGGCACTGATGGACACCTGAGAGCGCCCGCCGCAACCCCTGCTGCACTGCTTTGCAGCCGTGGGAAGTGCAGTTCTCATAATAGTTTATAGGACATGGGCCGTGTCAAAGTGGCAGTAAGAGGCACACCACCAGGATCACGGGCCCAAAGATGCTTTAAAACACGGAGCAAGCCCGGCCAGGCCAGGCCCGCCTCACTCCTCCAGCCGCTGATGTCAATGATCATCAAGGCTCCGCACGGAGTGACGAAAATGGGCACGGACACGGTCTGCTGAAAACGTGATATCCGGGGGCTGGTGCAGCAGCTTGTGGGCCGACAGAGTAGCAAAGTGATTTTTAGAGACTGCACTGGCAAATTATGCCCACTCTGACCTCCAAGGGAGCGAGAAGCGCCACTTGTTAGGCCGAGAAAACGTTGAATGCAAGTTGGAGCAGCCATTTAGAACATTTAGCTGTGGAGTGCACCGTATGCCTGTAATAATAATAAATATTCCAAAATAACAGACAATGCAGCGAACTCCACTTACGCTGGGCCTGGTGCGTACTTCCTGCTGTTTTACACGAAGCATATAAAATGGGAAAAGAGACCCCAGTCCAGACACGGACCTGCAGGCAGCTGATCGCGCTGCCACTAAAAACTATTCAATTTGTGGATTTGCACTCGCCTGGCTCCGAGTCTCACAGTGACACGGTCACTTACTTGAGAGGCTTGCCACTGCACAGTTCATTTTATGGGCCAGCCGCCCGCCTGTGTCCTCAGACTTGACTGCAACAGATTAGTCTCTCCCTCGGCAAATGGGTACGGACCGTGCGCCACTCCGGCATTAGACTGGGACTCAGCAGCAGGCCCATTGCTGCACAGTGGGGCTTCACATACGTTCGGTCCTGTCGGTTTGGGTCTGGCGGTAGCGGCCGAGGTCATGGCAGCCCGCCGGCGCGCGGCACGCCTCCACTAGTCCCCGCTTCCTGAATCCGACCTCACTTCCCTCCAGGACGTGAGGTCGGGTCACTTCCTCCCCCCCCCCGTGGGGCCACAGTCAGTATGCTGCAATTAACCACTCCTGAGGGCACAGCAGGCCCCGCCCGGGTGTCTCGGTATCGGGCAAAGGACTGCCTTGGCCTGGATACATTGTAGCAGGCAGCATTCCAAAAGTCAACATCATTAACTGTCTGAGCCTGTTCTGGTGGCAGCGCCCGGGCCGGCAAGCCTGCGAGGAGCTGAGCAGCAGAGTTCACAGGTGCGCCAGCGCGCACGCTAGCAGCCTGGCGTTTCCAGTTTCACCACTGGTACAGCAGAGTGAGACGGTGGCATTAAAATGCGTGACAATGCATTTCAGTGCGGTGATGCGGAGCACCACACTGAAATGCGTTAGAGTCACACCTGTTGCGTGATACTTGGCAAGCCTGCAAAGGTCTATAATTAAACAGATGTGACAGTCTGACCTTCAGAGGAGACAGGAGCTGTGACATCACAAAAGTCCTGAGGTTAAAGGTAAAGTGTGTTCAACTCCCCTCCAGCAGGGGGGCTGTGACATCACAAAGGTCAATAATTAAACAGATACACTGTGGCTCCTGCCTTCCAGCAGGGGGAGCTGTGACATCACAAAGGTCTATTGTTAAACAGATATACTGTGGCTCCTGCCTTCCCGCAGGGGGAGCTGGCACATCACAAAGGTCTTTAACCCCTTCGCTGCGGGAGTTATTCCCCTGCGGTGCGGCGGGGGGGGAGGGGCCCGCGGAGCCGCGGTGCTCGTGACGAGCTCAGCTCGTCATGAGGCACAGTGGAGCTGTGCTCGTGACGAGCTGAGCTCGTCACGAACCCGCCCACTCAGTGGAACGCCCAGCACAGCAGGGGAATTAGCCCCGCACAGGCGTTCCCCGGGCTCCGCGTCATAAGCATGGAAGGGGTTAATGAAACAGATACACTGTGGCAGCGTCTGCCTTCAGTGGGGGAGAGGAGCTGTGACATCACAAATGTCTATCATTAAACAGAGGTGACAGTCTGACCTTCAGAGGGGACGGGAGCAGTGACTTCATAAAGACACTTAGGTTAAAGGTAAAATGTGTCCACCTCCCCTCCAGCAGGGGGGGCTGTGACATCATAAAGACACTTAGGTGAAAGGTAAAATGTGTCCACCTCCCCTCCAGCTGTGGGGGGGGCTGTGACATCATAAAGACACTTAGGTGAAAGGTAAAGAGTGTCAGCCTGTGTTCCAGCAGAGAGGTTGTGACATCACAGATGTCTTGTAATTAAACAGATGTGACAGTCTGACCTTCAGTAGGGGTAGGAGCTGTGACATCACAAAAGCCCTTAGGTGAGGGGTAAAGTGTGTCAGCCTGCTCTCCAGCAGAAAGAGCTGTGACATCACAAATGTTTTTAATGAAACAGATACACTGTGGCTCCTGCCTTCCAGCGAGGGGTGGGGAGGGGGGACAGATCTGTGACATCACAAAGGTCTATAATTAAACAAATACACTGGCCAGGCTGCCTTCCAGTGGGGGAGGGGAGCTGTGACATTAAAAAGGTCTGTAATTAAACAGATACACTGTGGCAGCCTGACTTCCAGCGGGGAGGGGAGCTGTGACAGCACACAGGACTTTTAGTAAAAGGAAACCTGTGGCGGCCTCCCCTCCAGCAGAGAAGCGAGCTGTGGTAAATTAAAGGACCGTGAGTTAAAGTCTGGAAGCGTGCCTTCTGGGAGAGGGGGAGCCTTGAGGTCACAAATGTTATTAAGGTGAAGTGTGACAGCCTGCCCCTCAGCAAAAAAGAGTGCTGTGACATCACAAACTACATTAAGAAAGTGATAAAGTGTGGCAGCGTGCCTTCCCGCGCTGGAGGGGGAGAGGTCACAGGGCATTAAGGAAAAGGATAACATGTCACAGCCTGCCCTCTAGTGGGGGATGGGAAGCTGTGACCTCACAAAGGGTTTAAGATGAAGAAAGCAGAATTACACCTCACACAAGCTTTGTAATCTCTCAATTAGGAAACATGCAAGTCCTGCAATAAAAACAGATAGCACTTTTGGGGCAGTCACAGAGTGCATATGCGAGTCCAATTTACACAAGGATTTCCATGCTATGATAGAAGAATGTGTAGTTGTCCATTTTAGTGCTACTCTTTTACCAGCTTTGGGCAGAGGCGTAACAAAACTTGAGGGGGCCCACCTGCAAAGTACACGAAGGAGGCCCCCTCCGACCACACTCAGGAGCTCGCCAGACAGGTTACTGAGCTGAGGGGGCCCCCCTGGAGCTCGGGCCCCAGCGTGGGCTGCAGGGGCCTTTGTTACGCCACTGGCTTTGGAAAGATGAAAGGCCGAGTGAGCCCAACGTATTTCAAACCTGTGACCCCGAAGTCAGACACAGATCTCTGCAGTAGTTGCATTAGTCCCCTGAGCACTAGACTCTGCTTAACAGAAGCTGAGGAAAGTCTTTAAACTTAGGGGGACATCTTGGCATAGAAGCTATTCCTGGCAAATGGGACTATATAAGGGGGGTGAAGTAAATTCCATCAGTGGCGTGTCCTTGGATTTTGGCATTTGCTCCGAAGATCGGGGTGTTTTACATTACCCCCAATCCAATATCAGGCGCAGTGAGAGGCCCAAAGCTGGACTTGACTTTACCTCTCGAGGACGTGCGGACACTGCACGCTGTGCTGCAGGCTTCGGTCCGGTGAGTCTGCAGCGGACACCTGGTGTCTGTCCTCTCAGAGAGATGGCGGCAGAGAACAGGTATCTCAGGGTTGAGGCTTGCTGAGAAACTGGGTATTCGTAGGATGATAAGGGGGTCTTCAATTATTCAACATATAAGTGAGACACCAGCCCTCATTTTGGAACTTTCCCGAAATTGAGAAAATAACCAGTAATCAGGTCACTGGACATTTAAAGTGTGTTATAATAAGTGACGTCATTACTGGTATCTGACAGTAATACCATCACTGATTACCAGCAGCTGAAGGCTGGGGCTGCTGCTGACGAGATGTGAAATCTACCATCGATAGCCCTATTTCCACGTGGGATTCCCCATCTTTTCTGGTAAATCTCTAAACACAGTTCTAATGCCTCACTGGGATGTTAATACCGCTGCTGCTCAGCATCAACTTTGTGTTTACCATCAAGTTTTAAATAGGTGTTTTCTGCACAAAGGTAGAATTCCTATATATTTGCATATTATTGTACCATGTTGATATGTTTTCTGCATTTTATCCAGAACCCAGTGTGGGCTAAGGCCTCGCTAGACCCTCCGTCAGCACAGACTTCAGCTCTGATTACAAGTTGCTCGTTAAATTCCGACACATGCCTAAACCTCTGTTTATGTTTGGGTCGGAAGTACAGAGTTACACCAAAATGCACGTTACTCCACAGAATCTCGTAATAGATACTATTATGGCACCTGGTAAATAACAAACCCAATGGTATTGTTATTAACACGGTGCGATAAATGGCTCCTATACTTGTAATCAGGCCCTGAGTCTCCATACCAGCATGAGACGGGGAACCCCGTGGTATTGTTATTAACACGGTGCGGTAAATGGCTCCTATACTTGTAATCAGGCCCTGAGTCTCCATACCAGCATGAGACGGGGAACCCCGTGGTATTGTTATTAACACGGTGTGATAAATGGCTTCTATACTTGTAATCAGGCCCTGAGTCCCCATACCAGCATGAGACGGGGAACCCTGTGGTATCGTTATTTACACGGTGTGATAAATGGCTTCTATACTTGTAATCAGGCCCTGAGTCCCCATACCAGCATGAGACGGGGAACCCTGTGGTATCGTTATTTACACGTTGCTATAAATGGCTCCTATACTTGTAATCGGGCCCGGAGTCCCCATACAAGCATGAGACGGGGAACCCTGTGGTATCGGTATTTACACGGTGCTATAAATGGCTCCTATACTTGTAATCAGGCCCTAAGTCCCCATACCAGCATGAGACGGGGAACCCTGTGGTATCGTTATTTACACGGTGCGATAAATGGCTCCTATACTTGTAATCAGGTCCTAAGTCCCCATACCAGCATGAGACGGGGAACCAGTGGTATCGTTATTTACACAGTGCGATAAAGGGCTCCTATACTTGTAATCAGGCCCTGAGTCTCCATACCAGCATGAGACGGGGAACCCAGTGGTATTGTTATTTACACGGTGTGATAAATGGCTTCTATACTTGTAATCAGGCCCTAAGTCCCCATACCAGCATGAGACGGAGAACCCTGTGGTATTGTTATTTACACGGTGCGATAAATGGCTCCTATACTTGTAATCAGGCCCTAAGTCCCCATACCAGCATGAGACGGGGAACCCAGTGGTATTGTTATTTACACAGTGCGATAAAGGGCTCCTATACTTGTAATCAGGCCCTGAGTCTCCATACCAGCATGAGACGGGGAACCCAGTGGTATTGTTATTTACACGGTGTGATAAATGGCTTCTATACTTGTAATCAGGCCCTAAGTCCCCATACCAGCATGAGACGGAGAACCCTGTGGTATCGTTATTTACACGGTGCGATAAATGGCTCCTATACTTGTAATCAGGCCCTAAGTCCCCATACCAGCATGAGACGGGGAACCCAGTGGTATTGTTATTTACATGGTGCTATAAATGGCTCCTATACTTGTAATCAGGCCCTGAGTCCCCATACCAGCATGGGACGGAGAACCCTGTGGGCTGAAACCAGACAAACCACTGAGCCTTTATGCGAGGAAGGTGCGTATTGGGTAATGATTAGACCTGTGAAACTTGTACACAGGGAACTCCAAGCTTCTTCCTCACAGCGATCAGACACACAAGAGAGCCCACACTGAAAAGAAGCTAGAGAAGCTGGTAAGTGGTTGCAGAATTTATTTACATAACCAAAGGCACCAGAGTCTCGGCAGCGTCTGAGCCCGTGGGACTCTCCCGCTCACACAACCCGACATTCCCTCCTCAATGTTCCGACCACCCAAGGCCAAACACATCTCCTTTCCATCTGAAACAAATTAACAAATAGTTATGAATGGAATCACAGTCACAAAACAAAGTGTTGCACTAAAGGAATACAATGTAAACAGCATACATTAAATTGGCACAACTTAAATCTAGTAACAAAAACTATTTGCATAGCCAGTACAGATAAAACTAAATAAATAAACAAACTTAAGAACATAAATAAACCTTTTGTTTAATGGGCATATGCATGCTATTATCAGGAATAGTACATTATATGTATTACATGACATAATCCTTGAACTTCAGAGGTACTGACCTTGATCTCACTGGGATGAGGTGAACACTCCGGTCACCACTCAAAACTGGACTGATCGAGGAATTCACAGCCATCCTCGCACAGAGGTAGACGTGGTCTTAGTGACAATAGCCCCCGGGCTCTTTATTCACATCCTTTCACGCACAAAGGCAGACGCGAACTTAGGAACAATAGCCACCAGGCTCTTATTCACAGCCGTCCTTTCACACACTGATGCAGACGCAAACTTAGGGACAAAAGCCACCAGGCTCTTATTCCATACTTTGCCTTTTTTAATATAACCACGTGGTCTTCGACTTCTTTAACCAGAATAGGTGCAGAATATTTTTTTTTAATCTGTTTTTATTGGTATTTTACATACAGGAAAAGCACACAATGTACAGTTTTCAGCTTAAATCAATGAAGTCTTAGTGCATCTTCTGAGTCTCTAGACCAGGCCTAGTGTAGTATTTTTGTGGATGCTGGTTGCTACAAGGGACTATTTTACAGACATACATTTGTTAGTCGTGTTATTACAGCATATATGTTACTTTCTTATTACAGATTGTCAAACACTTGTCTAATTTTAGAACTTTTGTGTGCCTGATAGTCATCCTGAATAACGTCTGGATAACTGATTAAAGACCGACAAACATAAACCCTCCCCTGATGTCTATGGGAGTGATTGGAGCCCCTGGCCTGACGTCATGACTGTATTTTCTAATCCTGTGTTAGTACATGGACTCCTCAATACTGTGCCGGGGGCAGCAGTCACAGCATGAATCTATCAGGGATATCGGTGAGTCACGGTCTAAGGGCCACATTAAGGCATTCACAACATACCAACTGCTCCTGGGGCCCTAGAAAGGTGGCCAATGTTGGGTACCTGGCCTAGTGAGGGCCGAGACTCAAAACTTTCAAGGGGTATTATATCATAACTGTTGTCCTCATCTAGGTCCGCACACAACTCACCCCAATCTCTATCAATTGAGGATTTACAGAGGCCACGGGCCTCCTCTGGATCTAATGAACACTTTCACTAGTCGCGAAGCTCTGGACGGCCGCCTCCCACTGTTTAAGGTGCAGGACTTCCAGTCATAGTAATTGCCCCTTTGGCCAATATTAATAATAGATCAGCTAATTTAGTTCCAGGTTTTTCCTCATTGAGTGCGAGGTGTGAGGCCCATCAGGCATGTCTCAGGAGTAGGCGAGGACTCCCGTCCTGTGATAGTTTTTAGTACATTCCGTGTCTTGGACCAAAACATAGTCACCACAGGGCAAACCTACATCATAAGGATAAAAGTCAGCGTTGGCAGCACAACAAAGAGGACAACAAGCTGCTGCAGTAGGCCACTGATCAACTGTACCTTTCCCCTGTCTGAATCCATACTGGAAAGGACAGATCTCATTCCTTTATTCTAGCCAATCAGTTAACCTAGCCAAGATCACCCGCCCCAAGATCTTAACGGAGGAGTCAATTAGGAGAATTGTCCTCTAACTTCTGGATCTGCCCTATCACCCTTCGTAAACACTGGAATAATGACCGAACATCGCCATGATATAAGGGGCCTGTTCTTCAAGCTGCATTAAATACCCGTGTTAGAGTTTTTACCCAAACCGACTTATCATAGTTAAATTAATCAGCTGGGACCCCGTCAGGGCCAGGGGCCTTGTTCTTTGACATGGTTGCAATAGCGGCCTCAGCCTCCTCCTCTGTAAAACAAGCAGCGATATCCTGCCTGGTACCTACTGATTCATTCTGATGACCAGCAAATATACGCTAGCTAAAAAAGGTCGTATGTTCACGGCTTTTATGGACTTAACGTCCGCCTTCGACAGAGTGATAGATCTAAATTATGGCATCTAATGTTAGAAATAGGTATGGACGAAAACTTGGTATCCTTTTTGCACTGGTCTCATTTTATTCTAACTGCCTCTGCCAGATAAAATGAAAATGGTTCCTTAACAAAATCATGGAAGGTAAAAGAGGAGTGAGGCAGGGATGTATCCATGCGCCGGTCCTATTCACACTCTATATAAATATGTTAGGGGCTGTGTTATCCGATGCAAGCATGGATACCCCAAGAGTAGGTTTTAAGCCCATTCCTGCCCTTTTATATGCAGATGATGCAGTTTTACTTGCCTGGACACCAATAGCACTGAAACGTCTTGTTAATACTTTTATTGATTTTATGGTCGCTTTAGACCTTTCTGTCAACTTTACAAAATCCCATATAATGTCATCTGGCAACTCAAAACATGAGAAGAAATCACTCTTATGTAAAGGTGGGGTGTTGTCCAACGTAGCAACCTACCCATATCTGGGCGTGCTATTTGATGAGAACGGTACTTGGGTGGCACAGCGTGCACTCAAGAAAAATACTCTAGCAAGGGCCGCAGGAGGAACTTTGCCAGAAGATTAGGGAGCAAACCCTCACAACCAATTTTGAAGATCTTTAATGAGAAATGCGTCCCTATGACAATGTATGGTAGTGTGGTTTTGGGTGACAAGGAGTGCAATGAACTACAAGGGGCTGAAAATAAATACATACGAAAACTTTTAGCTACCACCCCAAGTGCCCCCTCCTTTATGGTGCACGAAGAACCAAGGCAGGGCTACATTACTGACAGGTTTGCAGTGCCCCCTTGATATGGTGGTTAAAAATATGGTCTAGACCCAAGCCCAACCTAAATAAAATTATTTTAGAGGACTGCATGAAGTTAGACAGAGCCGCACACATCCCCTGGTTAAGCTACGTCTTTCAACAGCTCTCAGCTCGAGGGCGCCATGAGCTTTTTAATCAACCCAGACAGCTGCACCCTGAGGAGGTGAAAGATATTAAAACCCAATTTTTAACTAGGAGAAGCCAGGAAAGGGAAACAAATGAACTTAGAAAACCCACGTGTAGACATTTTGTGATTATAAGCCCTGGGATTTTAGATAAACCTTTTTGGTCTTTTATTAATAACCTGCATCATCGTTTTTCTTTTATCTAGATTTCGGTTTAATTGCATTCCTTGGTCCCTTACAGTACTCAAGGGTTTCTCAAAGGTAGGGACCCTACAGCCTTGCTTATGTGATCATTTCTCAGACCAAGATTTGTTGCATTTTATGTTTTTCTGTATTTTTTATAATGAATTACGATCTAAACACATTTTACCTCTTTTAAAAAATTGCCAATTTGCACAAGTAAGACCAGCCCTGATTTACCTGCAAATGCTCTCATCCCCTCTGATATGTTACGGGGTCGCGAGCTTTCTAGCGGGGGCAATACGCAGAAGGAAAAATATGGATCGTCAATAGTAATGTTTTAGGTTTTACTGGGCTGAATCAAGAAATGTTTTGAATCCTTTTGATGAATTTTTAACTGCGTTTTGATAATTGCACATGTACAGTAGCTTTATATTCTACCTGTATGGGTCTTTTCTTGTGTAAATGTACTTTTATGGCCAGAACGTGGCCGAATAAAGTTTTATTTGACTTGACTACTGATTCATTCTGGGAAGCCTCTCCTAATTTTCATAGATGCCTGTAAAATGTTTTATCCTGGAATCCGCCGTGATAGTACAATCTATAACTCTGTTTGCTTCACCTGAAAAAAAGGGGCGATTGATAATTTCCCAAAATAGAGCACTATTAGTAAGCGTGAGGGGATTGACAAGATCTTCCCAGGCTTTCTCCCGGAGCTCTTTCTTGCGCACAACCACGGCAAGCTTATAATCATTCCTTGTCTTCGCTCCCTCCGTCCTATCTCGGGGGTTTTCCTATACACCTGTTTTAAGGTCTCAAGGGTCAAACCATCTCACCACATTTATTGACTACGACTATTTGTAGCCATGAGATAATCCATAATACGCATCCGAGAGCCCTCATCGTTCCCCGAGTCACTCAGACACAGTTGAAGATCAGTGCTACACATACCATAAAGGGACTCAAAAGAGATGTCATGAGAAACCTTGCACCATTTTAATCTTCACCCCAAGTCATGAGATATGATCTCTGCATTGGTGGGTCCAATGTCTGACCTCTCGACCTTTGAACTTCCCCAAACCAAGGAGAAGACCAAAGGGTTATGGTCAATAAAATCTGACCATTGCACTTCAAAACTATACCCAAACATAACTATAAAAGCAGAAATCAACATGTAATCAATAGTCGTATTGGATACTTCGACCCTTATAGTTTTGAACCGTTTGCTCCACCCGCTCCTCCCCAATATCAACCAAGCTGAACTCTGCCTGCACTTCATCTAACAAGCGACCCTCAGCAGAGTGTTCAAAGTGACTGCCCTGTTTGACACCTACGCCATAAATATTATCAGAATTGAAACAACCCATGGGACTTGGATGAATGTTAAAATCACCCATTAAATCCTCTATATAGGGAGTTTTAGATTTCCCTTCAATGGACTGCAAAAAGAGCTTAACGAACCCAGAACGCTCAAATGAATTATAAAAATTCAGCAAATGAATACTTGGTGAACCCACAAAATCTAATTTAACAACATGCATATTTTCCATGCAGGAGGAAATTTTTACCCATCCAAGTAGAAATTATGTTCTATTTCCCAGGTTTTTGTAAGCCCACTATGTCAAACTCTCGGATTTGTTTTAACCAGATTTCATTATTTCTTTTTCTATTTATTACTGTGGTGTTCCAGCTCCAAATTTTGAGATAAGGGGAGATTGTTTTAACATAAGATAGGTTGTGCCAAATATTATCTACTGGCGGTCGCCAGTAGATAGTTATAGTTAGGACCTATTTTCCATAGGAAATCCGCAACATTCTATTTGAAATAACGTTGGCGCCGGTTGACGAATCTTCACGAAAGTTTCCAACTTGTTGGGGCGCTCCGGTCCGCTCCTATCCTGAAAGTCTCGGGGTGATTCGTCAAGCGGGGCCGAGAAAAAGGGGTGTCCCAAAACGTGTTTTTCCCATTCATTTTTCCATAGGAACCTTTAGTCGCAGCTACAGCCCGAACTGCTGAACGGAATTACACCAAATTTGGGAAAGAGGTAGCCCTTGGTTCAGAGTCGTGCCTTTTGCTTAAATGGTGTAAATCCGTTCAGTAGTTTCTGAGAAAATCACAAGTAAAATCACATATATATCTATGGCCGTGTCGGATCCGCACACCCTGAGTGCACCCTGCGCGCACCGTCTCGATCACGAGCTGCATGCTAATTGGCTGACAAGTGGCTGTCAACACTCCAAATCAGGAAGTGTTGGCAGCCATTTTGTCCCTCGGTAGAACCGAGGCAGAAGAAACAAGTGTGCAAAACGCACAAAGGGGGCAGGGTAGAAACACCCTGACCCCCTAGGTCTGCTCAGGGGGCCCACAAGGACCCCCTGGGCAGAAAAAAGCATTTTTTTTTTTTAAACTCAGCGGGATGCGCTTAGGGTGCGCGGATCCCGCCGAAAAAGAAAAAAACGAAGCGCAGTCTTCGTTGTTAATTGGCCCCGGGTGGGCCAAGTCCCGGGGCATGCGGGGGTTATGAATTTAAAGAATGGGGGGCCTCTAAGGCCTCCCAAGCCCCGGGGACCGCCACCCCCGGGGCTTTAAAAACAAATGGTGCGGGAGGGCTCTCGGCCCTCCCGCAGCCCCCCGTGGCTTCTTTTTTTAAATGAAAATTACCTGTGTGGGGGGCTCCACCTCTCCGGGGCACTAAAGATTTAAATATGGGGGTCCGTTACGGACCACCACCTCCCCGGGGCTTTGAACATGGAGGGAGGGGGGCCGCGCGGCCCCCCTCCTGGAGCCCTTGATGGCCCTGGGGACCGCCACCCCCCAGGGCCGGCTCCTGCAGTGTCCCAGGGTGCCTACCCCCGGGACACCGTAGTTTGCTATGACAGGGCGGGAGCCTCGCGGCTCCCGTCCTGCCAAAGCAAACTGCTTTGGTTTTTGGAAGAGAGAGCAGGAAACCTGCTCTCTCTTCCAAAAACCAAAGACAAATGCTTTTCCACAAGGGGAGCTGCATCTTAGCAGCTCCCCATGTGGAAAGCAATGCCGGCTCCCGCAGGACGCGGGAGCCGGCGGGCCTGTCGGGGGATTGGGAGCCCCCACGGTCCCCAACGGAGAGGGCCAGCCCCAGGGGATGGGGTCCCCGGGGCTACAGTGGCTCGGGAGGGGGGCCACACGGCCCCCTCCCCAAAATTTAATTTTAAAAAAACAAAGGCCGGCCCCGGGGATGGGGTCCCCGGGCCATAAGTGGCCTGAGGAGGGGGCAAGGCAGCCCCCCTCCATAAGTTATTTAAAAAAAAAAAAAAAAGAAGGCCATGCCCCGGGGGATGTAGTCCCCGGGGCCGATTAAGGCCTCGGGAGGGGGGCCACGCGGCCCCCTTCCAAATTTTTATTTTTTTTTTAAAAAGAGGGGGGAGGCCCTGGGGGATGGGGTCCCCAGTGCCAAGAAATTAGAAAAACAAGGGGGGCCACACAGCCCCCTTTCTAAAAATGAAAAAAAAAAAGACCGGCATCGCGCCAGAGCCCACGCCCCCTCCTTGCAGCACTCTGCAAACGCGCCCCCTGGCGCGTTTGCAGATGGGGAACGATTCCCCTTGAATACTGGGGGTCCCTGGGGGCCAACTAGCCCACCAGGAACCTCCAGTATGCGCCAGGGGCTGCGTTGCAGAGAGGTGTACAGAGGCCACGCCCCTTTTTACACCTCTCTTCAACGCAGCTCTGTGGTGCTTTTTGGAGGTACATGGTGGGCTAGTTGGACTCCAGGGACCCTCAGGATTCAAGGGGACTTAATCCCCCAACTTAAAACGCGCCACGGAGCTGCGTTGCACAGAGGTGCAAAAAGGGGCGTGGCCTCTGAACACCTCTCTGCAACGAAGCTCCCTGGCGCATACTGGAGGTACAGGGTGGGCTAGTTGGACCCCAGAGACCCTCATGATTCAAGGGGACTTATTCCCCCAACTTAAAACGCGCCACGGGGCGCGTTTGACACGTCACCTCAGGCCCCGCCCCCTCCCTTCACCATTGTGCAAATATTCCTCTAAAATCAGCCGAACTACGAATTCCGATTTACTCACCTGTTATCAGGAGAGACCTCAGTGCTGCATCTTTGAGCCCAGTACTGATCCTGAAAAGTAATTTTAACCGTACTTATCAGTAACTTGAATTTCCTTCCATAGGCTAACATTGTCTGGTTTCACTTGGAAATTCTTCTAAGTGTGGAGTTTTGGAACTTTATAATATTCCTCTAAAATCAGCCGAACTACGAATTCCGATTTACTCACCTGTTATCAGGAGAGACCTCAGTGCTGCATCTTTGAGCCCAGTACTGATCCTGAAAAGTAATTTTAACCGTACTTACCAGTAACTTGAATTTCCTTCCATAGGATATCATTGCCTGCTTTTTGCTGAAAAAGTTTGTGTCGATTTTTGAAACTTACAAATATTCCTCTAAAATCAGCATAACTACGAATTCCGATTTACTCACCTGTTATCAGGAGAGACCTCAGTGCTGCATCTTTGAGCCCAGTACTGATCCTGAAAAGTAATTCTAACCATACTTACCAGTAACTTGAATTTCCTTCCATAGGCTAACATTGACTGGTTTCACTTGGAAATTCTTCTAAGTGTGGAGTTTTGGAACTTTATAATATTCCTCTAAAATCAGCTGAACTACGAATTCCAATTTACTCACCTGTTATCAGGAGAGACCTCAGTGCTGCATCTTTGTGCCCAGTACAGATCCTGAAAAGTAATTTTAACCGTACTTACCAGGCTAACATTGACTGGTTTCACTTGGAAATTCTTCTAAGTGTGGAGTTTTGGAACTTTATAATATTCCTCTAAAATCAGCCGAACTACGAATTCCGATTTACTCACCTGTTATCAGGAGAGACCTCAGTGCTGCATCTTTTAGCCCAGCACTGATCCTGAAAAGTAATTCTAACCGTACTTACCAGTAACTTGTATTTCCATCCATAGGAATCCATTGTCTCGTTTTCAGCAGAAAAGTTTCAGTGTCGTTTTTCACAAACTACAAATATTCCTTAAAAATCGCCTGTATGACTTAAACACATTCTTTCAACTGTTTACAGGAGATGCACCAGTGCTGGATCCAGGATCCACCACTGAGTAAGAAAAAGTAACGATAACACTACTTACCTGCTAAGTGAATTTCCTCCCATAGGATAATATTGGTGATTCTATGTGAAAAAGTTTGTTAGTGTCAACTTTTAAAATACAATAATATTCCTTAAAAATCACTACTGTAACCAAAACACTTTTACTCAACTGTTTACAGGAGATGTCCCAGGACTGAATCTAGGATCCAGTCCTGTGGTTAGAAAAGTAATCCATAAAGTAACTAATTGCATTTAACTAGAAATTCACATTGAGCTCAATGTTGCATTGTGTTTGAAATTGTGTTGCCCATTGCAACAACTGTAACTACTGTACTTAAGTCTATTGCCTATTTGCAAAGTATTTAAACTAAAGTAATTCATTCTGAGAAAGTATATTTTGTAATGTAATGTATAATGTAATTACAATGTAATTTAAAAAATAAAATATCTAAAAATAAATAGTTTAAAAAATGTAGTAATTCAGTATCAAAAAAATAAATATAACAATTAATACATTTAAAAATTGTCATTTACAAAACCTTTGAAATTCACTGAAAAAAACCATAGGTTTCAGACATGTTATAGTTAGGAATTAGCATTTAAAAAACCTTTGAAATTCACTGAAAAAACCATAGGTTTCAGGCACGTTATAGTTAGAAATTAGCATTTAAAAAACCTTACAAATTCACTGAAAAAACCATAGGTTTTAGGGACAATTATAGTTAGTTGGACATTGCACTCGCACAAAACCCGTGAAATTCCCCGTTATAGTTAGTTCAGCTAACTATAACTCGCGCCCCCGCAATGCACTGCTGATGACGTCACATATTACATCACTCATGACATGGTCAGTGACATCACTGATGACATCTCAAATGACCTCACTGTAGACATCACTGATGACATCATCCACGTGATAATCTGATGCACCTCCTCACACCCTAATATAACCTTTGATACACCCACTCTAAATTACAGACTGCCATTCGCAAAACCATAGACACTCCAACACCAATAACTACATACCCACTCACTGATTCTTAGGTCTACAGACACATCCACTCACTCACCCGTACAGTCACTCATACTTACGGTCACTCAGTACAGGACTATCATATGCACTCATACTCCTATATAGACACTCAAACACCGCCACTCATCCATAGAGGTACTCACACACCTAGTCAGTCATGCAAATAATTAAACACACTGCCATTTACTCACCTATACAGTTATACACACACCAGCTCACTTACTCATACAAATACTAGCACATTCTTACGCTCTTATACAATCACTGATACAAGCACACACTCATCCATACAGTCACTCTCACAATCACACACTCTCGCTTATAGCTATTTATATACTCCAACACACATATATACTGCCTTTCACATATGTAGTTACTCACACATGTACCACTGGGACATACATTCACTCACTAACACACTCTTACACACACTTACCCACCCATACAGTCTATCACAGATGCACTCTTGAAACCATCCACCCAGTGAATCACCCACTCATACATCTATGCACAGAGTCGCACACACCCCACCCACACAAACACTCAGGCACCCATACAGATACTCAGACAACCAATCAATAACTCATATAGACACTCATGTAGCTATTCACAAACCCATGCAGCCACTTACACAGCAACAGACAGACGGATACAGACATTCACCCAGTTTAGTCACTAACCCATGCATTCAGTAAGATATGTTTAATCACTCACTTATAGAGTTAGTCATGCACCTACTAAATCATCCATACAGACACTTATACACCCACTCGTTCTTCAATACGCCTTTCCCTATATATATTAAAAATATTTAAACTTTACAGAAACACACAGTCACTGGATGATGTCATCAGTGTTGTCATTTGAGATGTCATCAGTGATGTCATCAGTGATGTCACTGACCATGTCATGAGTGATGTAATATGTGACATCATCAGCAGTGCATTGCGGAGGCGCGAGTTACAGTTAGCTGAACTAACTATAACGGGGGAATTTCACGGGTTTTGTACTAGTGCAATGTCCAACTAACTAAAACTGTCCCTAAAACCTATGGCTTTTTCAGTGAATATATATATATATATATATATATATATATATATATATATATATACACACACACACACACACACACTCTTGGGGCAAGAAATCCAGAAGTCCAAATACGTTATGAGTTATTCTGTTCTGTATTTATTTCATCCCAGAAATAGAGACAACTTAGAACAGCCAACACATGTTTCGCCCGTGTGGCCAACACGCCAATGGCTTCCTCAAGGTAAAGAATCTTGTGGGTATATTTTCAGTACTCCTTGGATGAAACATTCCGTAAATGAAGAAAATCGCTCTTTGAGGTCAAAAGAAATGGAGTTGAAGAGATAAGGGGAGACCTATCTTGTACCATGTCTTGGGGCACGGCTGAACTCTGTCGGGGACAGGTCATTTCTCTCCTAAGTCAATCATTACCTTCCATTTCCCCCAATGTCTGAAATCTATTCCTCAACTCCAATGGGGCCACTTGACCTCTATATTGGGGATCTGGCCTGACCATATTTTGGGAAAGTATGTTCCCACGCCCATTTGACCTTTGTCCCAAAACTGGGAGGTAAATAAAACCTAGTGGGAATACTTACATACCCAACGCATACAGTCCCGCCCCAGTTTTGCCAAAAATCAGTTGTCTAACTATATCCGGCTGTCTAAAATGTAATACAATACAGTCCCCATCAAACGGTTTTATGGCCGGAGCCCACACAAGCCACCCGTCTGGCCATTTTAATGCTACCACTGTCACATCGCGTCAAGCCCCCCTTGGATGCACACCAGTGTTTAGCTTTGCTTGTAGGTTCACCCGTGGTCTCTTCTACCCCTTCATGCAGGGGCGGAACATTTGCCAAAATGGCCACAAAAGGGGTAGAATCTGGAGGGGGATGAAGTCTATGGGCTGGCACCTTCTGCTGCCTACCAACCAGGTTTGTGGGGACCGCATCCCCATTCCTTCTGTTTCCAAGGACCTGGGAAACTGCCAGACTTGGTTGTTGTGTAGCAATAATGCCCGGGGTATGGCCCTCACCCTGGCACCATCTTTCCCACAGTCTGCTCCTGAATGAGACCTCACTCTAGTTACACATTGCGTCATATTCAAAACCACAGGCAACAAAGGCCGAGTTCCTCTCCGGGTATCCCCCTGACTCTGAGGGTGCCTCTCCGGGTATCTCCCTGACTATGCGGGTGCCTCTCATGTATCTCCCTGACTCTGCGGGTGCCTCTCTGGGTATCCCCCTGACTCTGCGGGTGCCTCTCTGGGTATCCCCCTGACTCTGCGGGTGCCTCTCTGGGTATCCCCCTGACTCTGCGGGTGCCTCTCTGGGTATCCCCCTGACTCTGCGGGTGCCTCTCTGGGTATCCCCCTGACTCTGAGGGTGCCTCTCCGGGTATACCCCTGACTCTGCGGGTGCCTCTCCGGGTATCCCCCTGACTCTGCGGGTGCCTCTCCGAGTATCCCCCTGAATCTGCGGGTGCCTCTCCGGGTATCCCCTGACTCTGCGGGTGCCTTTCTGGGTATCCCCCTGACTCTGCAGATGCCTCTCCGGGTATCCACCTGACTCTGCGGGTGCCTCTCCGAGTATCCCCCTGACTCTGCGGGTGCCTTTATGGGTATCCCCCTGACTCTGCGGGTGCCTCTCCGGGTATCCCCTGACTCTGCGGGTGCCTCTCCGGGTATCCACCTGACTCTTCGGGTGCCTCTCCGAGTATCCCCCTGACTCTGCGGGTGCCTTTCTGGGTATCCCCTGACTCTGCGGGTGCCTCTCCGGGTATCCCCTGACTCTGCGGGTGCCTTTCTGGGTATCCCCCTGACTCTGCGGGTGCCTCTCCGGGTATCCCCCTGACTCTGCGGGTGCCTCTCCGGGTATCTCTCTGACTCTGCGGGTGCCTCTCTGGGTATCTCCCTGACTCTGCGGGTGCCTCTCTGGGTATGTCTCGGACTCTGCGAATGCCTCTCCGGGTATCCCCCTGACTCTGTGGGTGCCTTTCTGGGTATCCCCCTGACTTTGCGGGTGCCTCTCCGGGTATCTCCCTGACTCTGCGGGTGCCTCTCCGAGTATCCCCCTGACTCTGCGGGTGCCTTTCTGGGTATCCTCTTGACTCTGCGGGTGCCTTTCTGGGTATCCTCTTGACTCTGCGGGTGCCTCTCTGGGTATCCCCCTGACTCTGCGGTGCCTCTGTGGGTATCCCCCTGACTCTGAGGGTGTGTCTCCGGGTATCTCCCTGACTCTGCAGGTGCCTCTCCAGGTATCCCCCTGACTCTGAGGGTGTGTCTCCAGGTATCTCCCTGACTCTGCAGGTGCCTCTCCAGGTATCCCCCTGACTCTGAGGGTGTGTCTCCGGGTATCCCCCTGACTCTGCGGGTGCCTCTCCCCAGATATAGACGGATTTGCAGACCCAGGAGGGACTTCCTTCCCCTTACCTTGATTACACTGTAACTTGTTAGAGTCATCAAACACGACTCTATCGAGCCCACGCGAATTCTAATGTGGCTTAATAGGGCATCAATTATCCACTCATACTGTCAGAATTCCCTCCAAATCACTGTCTTCAACAGTAGAGGGCGCTAGCTCCTTACTGTAGCCAGTTGAAACCTGCTGCACACTCGATCCAACACAACGTCTAATTCGCTTTTCTGCTCCGGGCCGGTTCGACCGGGGATGTAACATTCTCCAGCCTCGAGGACGTAAGTGAAGAACTCCCATTGGCCGCCGAGGAAGGAGTCATAGCTGCCAAGGTTTCAGATTGCTTATGTGTGACATTTTCATAATTTCATTGTAATTATGAGTGACATTCAACGACTATGAGTGACACTTTCATGCAAGCAAAATCAAGCAATGAAGATGAGGGAAACATATAAATATTGGAAATTATACCCATTTCTGCAATAAGAAACTCTACGAACATCTCAAAACTGCTGCAAAGCACCAGAAATGGAAGTGCACTAGAATGTGAGAGAGGCCCCAGCATAGAGCCTGAGCCAGCCTCACTGACGATGAACTCAACATTGTGCAGATTGCAGACAGTGACTGCAATGCTGAGCTCTGCTCAGGTGCAGTAACTTTACTTAGAGGGCTGGCTACTGGCTCAGGAAGTTAGATAAAATATCTCTGTGACACTCACTCCCCCCACTATTACCTGCTGTCTCTCCTGTACAGTCACCACAGACTGCATCAAAGGCAGCTTGTTCTATTCCGCGCCAGCACTGCCCCTGAGATTGCAGTGCTGCAGAGAAATACCCAGTGGAATAAAAGGCCTTACGAGCCCTGACTACTACAAGATATGTTTTGTATGTTTCCATTACCATCCTGTTCGGTAGGTTACTGTCCTGTGGGGTGTACTGTTTCAACAGTATACCCTACAGAATTAAAACATTACAAAAACACAAATATAAAAAGGCCTCTCAAGCATCAACAATAAAATTAGCAATTACAATACCAGTGAAACTAAAAGGGCACCACAGCTATATAATGTTGTAAATGGTAGCAGTGAGCAGGTCCAATACAATCATGCCTCCTGACTCTTAATAAGCAGCAATACACACTGTGCCCAGGTGAGCATTCTACACGTGTCTTTCACCAACTTTCAAATAACAAAACAAACTGCCTGACATGGCCATCATTACTTTTCCAAATTAGTCCCTCAAGTATGAAATAAGCTAAGAGTGACAGAAGCAGCAGAGCTGTCGATTACCGTGTCTGGCTGCCTTCCTGCTTCATAACTCCCGAAATAGGCCGTGGAACAAACCTTGGTGTTACAATAACCGCAATCATTTTAAGGAATCACATTATTTTTTTAAGTTTATATGTATATTCACGTTGCTTTACAGTGGGCCCTAAATAAAAGTAATACAGTGAAGATTCAAAGAGTCCCGAACTTACCTGGCATTGTGTTCAGAGGAGCGGTGCTTTTGTTCTGGGTGCCACGCAGCTGACCTGACTTGAGACTGTCAGGGCTGGCAGGACTGGAGGGTCCTTCTCTGTCATGTCAGGAGTGGTGAAGTCCTGTGTGAACTGTCACAGGCACCGACATGGCGTCATTACAGATTTCCCCACTGCAGCGAATGCACGTATTTCATATGGCCATATCGTTGTGATTGGTCGGCCATTGTCGCAATAAGAAAGAGAAGGTTACTGGCACTGGTAGTGGATACTTAGTCACACAAACTGTGCATGTCCGGAGAAGCCCACAAAGGAATCAGGAGGCGGGAGACTAGCCTTGAAATCTGTGGTCTCCCGCCAGAATCGGGAGGGTTGGCACGGATGCTGATTCAGCGCGCAGCCCTGTGTTTAGCCAGGATGCAGGCCCCGATGGAAATTGCCCACCACCATGTTATAGAGCGCTGATCTGATGCCGAGGGGTCTATCTGCATCACTTTCAGCATTTAAAGGCACACTACTTTGAGGGTCTTATAAGAAGTGTGGTAACAGCTTGCACGAGAGCAGGATGGAAATCATGTAGCAATGGAGCGTAGTACAGTCAGCACTTTCCAGGGCGCCAGTAGAGATCCGGAGGGTGGCTCGTACCACCTGCGTACATGGGCGGCTGACCAACCACAAGGGGAGAGCGGACCCCACTGGGCACGCTGGGTAGAATCTCGGTGTTCTCACCGCTAGTGCATCCGGGATCATGGCCGCAGACGCCGTCATCACTGCAGCCTCACTCAACCAAAAATATGCATCTCTGGGGGCAGCAGTGGCTCTGTCCCCGCTACGACGAAGCCACGACAATCAGCTAGATCTCAGGTGGGTGGCACTGATGGACACCTGAGAGCGCCCGCCGCAACCCCTGCTGCACTGCTTTGCAGCCGTGGGAAGTGCAGTTCTCATAATAGTTTATAGGACATGGGCCGTGTCAAAGTGGCAGTAAGAGGCACACCACCAGGATCACGGGCCCAAAGATGCTTTAAAACACGGAGCAAGCCCGGCCAGGCCAGGCCCGCCTCACTCCTCCAGCCGCTGATGTCAATGATCATCAAGGCTCCGCACGGAGTGACGAAAATGGGCACGGACACGGTCTGCTGAAAACGTGATATCCGGGGGCTGGTGCAGCAGCTTGTGGGCCGACAGAGTAGCAAAGTGATTTTTAGAGACTGCACTGGCAAATTATGCCCACTCTGACCTCCAAGGGAGCGAGAAGCGCCACTTGTTAGGCCGAGAAAACGTTGAATGCAAGTTGGAGCAGCCATTTAGAACATTTAGCTGTGGAGTGCACCGTATGCCTGTAATAATAATAAATATTCCAAAATAACAGACAATGCAGCGAACTCCACTTACGCTGGGCCTGGTGCGTACTTCCTGCTGTTTTACACGAAGCATATAAAATGGGAAAAGAGACCCCAGTCCAGACACGGACCTGCAGGCAGCTGATCGCGCTGCCACTAAAAAACTATTCAATTTGTGGATTTGCACTCGCCTGGCTCCGAGTCTCACAGTGACACGGTCACTTACTTGAGAGGCTTGCCACTGCACAGTTCATTTTATGGGCCAGCCGCCCGCCTGTGTCCTCAGACTTGACTGCAACAGATTAGTCTCTCCCTCGGCAAATGGGTACGGACCGTGCGCCACTCCGGCATTAGACTGAGACTCAGCAGCAGGCCCATTGCTGCACAGTGGGGCTTCACATACGTTCGGTCCTGTCGGTTTGGGTCTGGCGGTAGCGGCCGAGGTCATGGCAGCCCGCCGGCGCGCGGCACGCCTCCACTAGTCCCCGCTTCCTGAATCCGACCTCACTTCCCTCCAGGACGTGAGGTCGGGTCACTTCCTCCCCCCCCCGTGGGGCCACAGTCAGTATGCTGCAATTAACCACTCCTGAGGGCACAGCAGGCCCCGCCCGGGTGTCTCGGTATCGGGCAAAGGACTGCCTTGGCCTGGATACATTGTAGCAGGCAGCATTCCAAAAGTCAACATCATTAACTGTCTGAGCCTGTTCTGGTGGCAGCGCCCGGGCCGGCAAGCCTGCGGGGAGCTGAGCAGCAGAGTTCACAGGTGCGCCAGCGCGCACGCTAGCAGCCTGGCGTTTCCAGTTTCACCACTGGTACAGCAGAGTGAGACGGTGGCATTAAAATGCGTGACAATGCATTTCAGTGCGGTGATGCGGAGCACCACACTGAAATGCGTTAGAGTCACACCTGTTGCGTGATACTTGGCAAGCCTGTACATAATTCTGATGACCAATGACTTCTTGTGGCAGCTGAGCCCGGCTGGTATCGGATCCGCGCGAATGTGAGTGATACCGCATTTGCGCCGGTGCCGTGAAGTCAGATGCCAGCAGCTCTGCTCCTATATTGCTGCACTTGTTGAACCGGCGATTCATGAGGCCTGCCTCACTCAAGTAGTAAGCCGTCTACTTCCTCTTCCTCCGGACGTTCATCCGGATTATAACCATCCCGGGCGCCTGATGGTGAGTGCCTGACTGTGAGCCAGTAGCATCGACTGCTGAGAGGGCCGGCCCCGCCCCCCGTAATTATTGGCAGCAGTGTGTGTGTGTGTGTGTGTGTGTGTTGTCAAAGCCGCGCAGCGCGGCAGGAATAATATTGCAGCGCCAGCCTGGAGCCAGGCACGACACAGCTGGGATTGCTACATTGTAGCGCTCTCGGCCTCTCCAGAGATGAGAGCAGATGGATTAACCATTTATGAACTAGAGCCCAGTATTTAAGCAGCTGCTGGCATTGGCACAGGCTACAGCACGTCTCTCTGAGCAGCAGAGCCGGTGCACTGTAGACCTGCTTTTATATTGGACCAAACAAGGCTTCGAGTCTATAAATACAAAATCCCAGATTTGGTAAAAAAAAAAAAAAAAGCGTAAACGCATTTAGGGTTCTAAAAAGTATAAAGCCCCGCCCCCCCAAAAAAATAAACCGCATGACGTTTCCCCAAAAATGTTATCTTCAACCTCATCCAAGATGGCTCCTCGCTGTTTAATTTATCGTGTGAGCCCTGGAGGTCTAGTTCTTGCCCGTCGGTGTTGTCGTGACCCGGAAGCAGTTCTGCTTCCAGTCCTCCAAGCTCCATGATGCTTCAAACATCTGGCTGCCTCCTGCAGCTGCACCGAGGACCTTGGAGGGCTTCGTGCAGCAAACCGAAGGCAGCAGCTGCAGCCACAGCTTGTGCTCGAAAGGGTTCGTCTCTGTGCCGGACTTTAGGGTAAGTTTGAAGTGAAAGCATGAAGCGACCCTTTTACTTAAAATGCTTGTTTGGTTATTTCGTCACATTGGACAGATGTGACATTTTCTCTCTAAGCTGCAGAGTATGCGGAGTCCTGCATCGTGTCCATGGTACTCATCACGCAGATATTTTACTTTCGGTTTGCATTGTATGGGTGACTAGTGTGAGTGCTGTACTGGAGTGTAAACGGTCTGGACCTGCAGGGCTTGGCTGTATCTCAACAAAGTGTGGACATGTCAGATGGGCCACGACATGGAAGGCCAGGTTCCTCCCTCGAGGTTTCCAAACAAAGCATCGGAAAATCTCCCTTCACCGATTCTCCTCGCTGACATAAACTTCCGGTAAACTTTTATGATTTAATTATTTGTCCCGTGCAGGTGGTATACTCAATATGGTTCACATATATTGTTCATTTAGGATTACATTTGTATGCCTTGAAACAATCAATATTCAATGGTGATTTATCATGTGCAGATCTGTTCTTGGAGTAGCATGTGCTGTGTGACATAGAAGTTCCGTTCAGCGTTCTGTAATGTGTGCCTGGGTGATCTTTTTGTGTGTAGCAGTGTTTGCTTGTTTTTTAAGTCTTTCTCTTTGGTAACGGAAGAGTTCCAGTCACGTGGCAAGTTATACAAGCAGACCACTACCTGCCCTTGAAAATAAATTAATGCATTTTAATTTCACTATATCGTTCTTTCTCCTGGGCTAATAGCCCTTATGGGCAAGTAACCAAGTCATTAAACAGGATGCGGTGGAGAAGGATCTATTTTAATGGTGTGTGCAGTGAAACTTTAATTTCAGAGAGCAACGTGTAAATCAGCAAACCAAGCCCTTCAGTACGAGGATGCTGGAGGTACAGGAGCTCTCCCAGCACCTCTAGTTCCAGCTCCACCACCTGGGGAAATAAAACTTGAAAACCTGTTTTTCTTAAGTAAACAAAGCATAGGCCTATCAGGAGCATACCAACTGAATAATGTTTACTCTTCGCTGAATATGTCAAACGATTTGCTGCATTAATGGAATTGATGGAATCCCTTAAAAAAAAAAATGGAGACAACCTACTACAATTCACCTTGAGTGTCCAGCTTTTCAAGCACAGGGGGAACGAGTTCAGAGAAATCTGTGGTCAGGACTTATGCACGCTATATCAGGACACCGCGTGACGCAACATCATATTGTCCCTTCTCCTCAGTAACTTATTATTCATCTTTTGCTTTCTCTCAGCCTGCGTCCTTCTTTTCCCTGCGCGTTTTGACACGGCTTTATAGTCATATAAGCGCTATACAAGGGTGCGGCATGCTCTGTAGTGGGAGAAAGTTAAACATTAAAGCACATTCTGAGTGTAGTGATGGTAAATAATTTGAAACCCACCATGACTTCTTCAGAGTGGCAGATGCTGGCATGCGGGTCTCATTACAGACAAGCATTTGCAATGCAATAGGTCTAGCATTTGCAAGAGTCTTTTGCTATTGGCATTGTAAATGACAATGCCTTTTATTTATGTGTTTTGAAAACCTGCAAGCAGTGCATAAACACACACTTTGTACTTATAGTCGTTGCTCACGAGAAGCAAGGCTGGCAGTAACTGTGCCTCTTTTACTGCCCCCTTGCTTCTCGTAAGCAACGACTATATGTAGTGCGTGTTTACGCATTGCTTGCTGGTTCTCGAAAGACATAACTAAAAGGCATTGTCATTTACAATGCCAATAGCTCAAACACTCGCAAATGCGAGACCTATTGCATTGCAAATGCTTGTTAGATCTTGCCTACAGACGCCTTTTAGCTGCCTGTGCGTAAAAGATATTCTGTGAACCATATCAAAAACTTCCAGTGGACTTGTGCCAGCCCATTGCTAATCATTGGTTGCCTGTCTAATCGCTTGTTTGCTTGCTTCTTACTTGATGTCTTTTCTTCCTCTCGTGTTTGTCATTCCCCTAGAAAATAGCTTCTTTACAATCCCTTTGACTGGATGACATCTATCCTTCCACTGCTCACATTCATATAACTACTTTTTTAATTCTCAGCCTACCAAACAGCGCAGCTGTCTGGTTTGCTAAAGACATTGGGGACATTCAGAAAGTTGACCCAGGAATGCATTCCTCCCGTTGCTTACTATTAGCTGTGTGGTTTGTAACTCACATTTTCTGTTTGCTGGCTTTGTTTTAGGCTGTCTGGTTCGTCCCTTCCATTGCCAAAATCTTGTATACTGTGTTTTTCCACAAACTCGCTTTCTGTAAACATGCTTTTAAATCTTGTTCTTATCTTGTCACATTTGCTGTGCAATCAAAGACAGAGGTCAAATGTTAGGCTGTGTCTTCCAGGGAGCTTGGTGTTTATTTTTCTTTCTCTGATTTAAACGTGAGACAATTTATGCGACAATCATGCTGGCTAGTGGGGATCTGCTTGAGGATGGCTGTACAGATTCTTTTTCCTTGCACACAACAAAATTTAAATATCTAAATGAACTGTGTTGACGATCAATTCAATACATTGGGTGATGACTTTTCCACACATTATCGTTTGTTTGCTGTATACTTTTATCAGTAAAACTGTGTGTGATTGCAAATGTAAAGGTCATTTCAATTGAAGATCTGTTGTCTGTAATGACAGCACGCTACCATATCATGCATACTCAACGTTACCCGACTGTACTCTACCCCGCGCCACTGCACTCTTCTCTACACCAGTGCGCTCAACCTCAAACTACTCTACGCCACTGCACTGTATGCCAATGCCCTCTACACCACTTTACTTTAAATCAATGCACTATGTCAAGCTACTTTACACCACTGCACTCTGTCACTGCTCTCTACGCCATTCTATTCTGCACCACTGTACTGTACACCACTGCACTCTTTGACATTGTACTCTGCGCCACTGCCCTCTAGCCACTCCACTGAACTTTACAACAGTATACTCTGCCACACTGCACTCTCTGCCACTGAATTCTGCACCAATCCACTCTAAGCCACTTAAATCTACTCTGCACTCTACGACCCTCTACTCTATACCACTGCACTCTTCGCCACTTGACTCTACTCTAAAACAATATACTCTGCACTGCAGTCTACGCCACTCTATTGCACTCCACACCACTGCACTCTACCCCAATGCACTCTACATCACTTTACTCAAAACCAATACACTCTGTGCCACAGCACTCTATGCCAATCTACTCTGCATCACTGTGCTGTACGCCGTTATACTCTACTATGCCGCTCTACACCATTGCTCTCTACGTCACTTTACTCTTCACCACTGTACGCCACTGCACTCTACACTATTGTACTCAGTGCCATTCTGCTCTACACCGTTGCACTGTACAATATTCTACTCTGCGCCACTGCACTCTACGCCAATGCACTGTACACCACTCTAATCTACTGCACTCTGGCTCTGCACTCTACGCCACTTCACTCTATACCTCTCTTCTCTGCACCACTCTACGCCAGTGCACTCTACCCCACTCCACTATGCACCATTGTTCTCTTCGCCGCCGTACTGTACACCACTCCACAATACTGCACTCTACACCAATACTCTATGCCACTCCACTCTACCCTACACCACTTCACTCTGAAACAATCTACTCCATGCCACTGCACTCTATGCCACTCTGCCCCACTCTGCGTCACTCCACTCTTTGCCACTGCACTCTACTCTGCAACACTATATTCTACTCTGCACCACTTCACTCTACTCTGAAACTATCTACTCTGTGCCACTGCAATCAATGCTGTGGCACTCTGCTCTACGCCATTACTCTATACTACTGCACTCTACCCTGCACCACTATACTCTGCAGCACTCCACTTCACTCTACTCTATGCCACTGCACTCTACGCCACTCTACTCTACACCTCTGCATTCTACCCTGCACCACTCCACTCTGTCATTTCACTCTACTCTGCGCCACTCTGCACCACTCCGCGTCATTGCACTCTATGCCACTGCAATCTAATGTGCCCCGCTCTACTCTACGCCAATGCTTTCTACACCACTTAACTCAAAACCAATGCACTCTACGACAATCTGCTCTGCACCTCTGTACTTTATACCACTTCACTAGGCCGCTCTTCTCCTCTCCACTCTGATGCTCTACTCCATTAAACTCTGCTCCACTGACACTCTGCTCCACTCTGTGCCAATCCACAGCACCCTACTCCACTCTGTGCCATTCTACAGCACTACTCCACTCTACGACGCTCTGCGCAATTCCCTCTATACGCCTCCATGCCACTTTACTCCACTCTGTTCTATGACACACTACTCCACTCTGTGCCACTCCACTCTGAGCCACTCCACTCAGACAGTCTACCCCGCTGTACGCCACTCTATTCTACTCCACTCTATGCAACACCCTCTATGCTACTCCACGACACTCTGTGCCACTGTACGACACTCTACTCAACTCTGACACTGTGCTCCACTCTGCGCCACTTAACTCTATGCCCTTCCACTCTACGACACTCCACTCCCTCCAAGACGCTTCACAACACTGTACGCTACCCATGGAACTCCACTCCACTGAACGCCACTTCCTAACACTCCACTCTACTCCACGTTTTCTCAGGGTAATCACGGTTCCTCAATTTGTCGCATAGGTCCTTTGCTTGACTTTTGTAGTCAGGATAATGTCGTCTATGTAGCGCTTCCAAAAAAGAATCCTCTGTAGAAAGGGGTTCGAGATGTTTTGTATGTATGTTTCTTCGAAGTCGCTGACATACAGCCCTGCCACACTCGGGGCAAAGGTGCTGCCCATGGAAGTCCCATGACATTGTTGGTACATGGTGTTGTTATATTCGAAGTAGTTCTCTGTTAAGGCTAACTTGCAGCATTCCAAGACGAAATGTCTAGGTGTTTTAAAGTCCCATTGTTTGTTAAAGAGTAGAGTCTCCAGTGTATCTAAGGTCTTTTGTTGGGGGAGACTTGTGTAAAGACTTTCTACGTCTAATCCTACAAGTAGCATGCTTTCTTCTGAGTATGTTTGATCTTTCAGGAGATTCAACAGGTCTCTGGTGTCCTTTAGATATGTTGGTGTTTGTTGTACCAGTGGTTTTAAGTATTGATCCGCGAATTGAGAGAGTGGCTCTAGAATTGAACCGATCCCGACGACATTATCCTGATCTGGGAAGGAGACATGGAAAGTCTGAGTAACTTTCATAGATGGATCAACACAAGGGATGAATGGCTGAAGTTCACTTACACAGCTGACAAGACAAAATTGGATTTCCTAGATTTAACCATCTATGTTGAGAATGATACAATCCAAACGAAAACTTATTTCAAACCAACTTCAAAGAACAGCTTACTTTCCTACAAAAGCTTTCACCCGCGACCACTCAGGGATAACCTCCCTTACAGTCAGTTCCTGCGCCTTAGACGTAACTGTAGTAACATTCAAGACTACAAAAGTCAAGCAAAGGACCTATGCGACAAATTGAGGAACCGTGATTACCCTGAGGAAACCATCAACAGATGCCAAAAGAGGGCTAGAAACCAACCTAGAGAAAGCCTTTTGGAGACAGCACAAAAGGAACAAGAAAGGGATGTGGTAACATGTGTAAGTACTTATAATACAGCCTCAAACGATGTCAAAAAGATTGTTAACAAAAATTGGCGGATCCTGACTTCAGGATCCCTGAATTGGCCAAAACCAAGATTCGCAAATAAAAGAACCAGGAACTTAAAAGATATCCTGGTCCATACCAGACCACCACCACAAATACGAGAGGAACCAACCCCAAGGCTATGGGATAACCCCCAGTGGTGGGTCATTACCCATGCGGTTCCTGTTCTGTCTGCAATTTGACAACCGCAACAAAAACCATCCAACTTCTGCCGAATTTTAAGTGGACGATCAAATACCACACGAACTGCAACACAACACATGTGATCTATATGATCACGTGTCCCTGTGCCTTATGTTACATAGGGATGACATGTCGGAAAGCCAAACAAAGAATATGCGAGCATAAGAGCAACGTCAAGTGCAAAAGAAGCACAACAAAAATGAGCAACCACTTTATAGAAGCAAAACACCCCCCCAGTGATTTAAAATGGGTAATTTTGGAAACCTTGGCAACAAAAAATCACAATGCAGAAAAAATACTCTTCGAAAAAGAACAGAGATGGGTGCACCGGCTTCAAACTAACATCCAAGGGCTCAATGATAATATTCCGTGGCTGAGCATAGGACATTAAAATATAATCTGTACTTTAGAAAACCACCCTATAAAACTCTTGGGTTGGACAAGTATACGAGAATTGCCTAAGTTGTATACCTTACTGAAGTGATAGAGCTACACTAAGTCTGTTCTTTCCATTTTTTCCTTTCAAAACCGTCTCTTTTCTAATATATCAGAAGCCGAAATCTCTCTCCCCCCCCCCCTTTTTTTTAAACCAGAGCCGAATAAATACATTAAGGTAGAGTCAACACAAGGCATTTTTACACTGGGCAGCAGGTATTTATTGAAATAAGAAAAACCTTCCAATTAGAATTTATTCTTTACTATCTATTTTTATTTATAAAAACACTTCTCAACCAACTTGCTAGACCGCTATAACCATTTATTGACATTCCCTCATTAACAATGGAATTAGTCTTTCGTTTATTTCTATCCCCGGCTGTATAAAACATCACAAGCCAGAAGCCAAACACATCCAGGCAACCAGAGGAAGTGTCAGCACAAGTCGACATTCCCTCTTTAACAATGGAATTAGTCTTTCCTTTATTTCTATCCCCGGCTGTATAAAACCTCACAAGCCGGAAGCCAAACACATCCAGGCAACCAGAGGAAGTGTCAGCACAAGTCGTACTACACTGCACAGCAGGTATTGAGAAGGAGCCACGAGGACGGAAAGCTGTAAAACCGTAACGTATTTTACTCAACAGAATCTAAATTGCTTTATACTGTTGTCCCTAGCAGGTAACAAGCTCCCTGGTTGCCCGTTGAAATCCACAATTTAAGACTCAAGGTATGAAACCATGCCGTTTTAGAGCCGTTTGATAATACGTAATTCAAATCTAGTCATTAGCATTTATTTAATAAACAGCTAGCGCCTGATATACTAACATTTATTGAAAGGTCTGATGAGAATAAGCTGCGGTCATCTATTAAAAACACTGCTATAAGACGGTTTCTACCACAACTTCAGTTAACCTTTCTTTAACACACAGTAATTACAACAGGCCGCCTACCAAGTCGCTCTCTCTGAGTAACACTCGCAACTATAGGTATACTGCACATATGACATCGGGGTCCATACTATCACCAAGAATAAGGTGCAGAACTATTAGACTAACCCAATTTTCTTCTTGTCAATCTTAACATGACACCTCAGGAGTTTAAAGACAAATATATGGTAATATATTTCCATATTGAGCACCGTATGGGAGACAAAAGAGAAAAAAATGTTTCTTAAAAAGTTTGCCAGAATTTCACGCAGGAGAGAAAGAATTGCCATTTTTTTAAAAGTTATTTTTAATGTTCTTCTTTATCATTATTTCTTCTGAGAAAAGACAGCACGCCATTTTTTGAGAAAATGCGCTAAATGAGACTTGAATCTTTTTTCTTTTTGTTTCCTCCTTTACTCTGAACAGGTACTACTTGACCGCATGAGAATCGGGTCAATACACCCTGATACATAGAGACCCATACAAAATAAGGTATCCAGCACTTTTCCTTTTTTTAGGTCCTGAAGAAAGCCCACTTGACCCACAAGGGCAATCACTGGGGCTGAAACATGTCGACCTTTTTATGGACACTCACAGTGCGTTAGACCACTAACTAGTCTTCCCACGCACGACACAGATTTTAATATATCTCGAACCCAGATTGATTAAATTTTACAAATCGGGGTCTATGAGTTTTTAACATTTTGAGATTCACTTCACTAAAAACACTTTCACCTTTCTTTGATCACTACTGCAATAACCAGTGGTTTTCCTCCGGATGGAGGAAGCATACAAAAACTAACCCTATGATGATGCTGTCACGTTTTTAAGAGCAGGGCGGATAATCAAGATATACCGCTTTTCCGACTTTTGTACGTGAATGAGGGTTTTTTATCGGTACACTGCACAAATTTCATAAAACCCTGGTTACTCAGGTCAAGTGATCCATTCTCATTTTGATATCTAATTTACGAATAAGGAAGCTGAATGGATCACAGTTCCTTCTTTCTCCCTCCCCCTTGATTTAACACACTCATTAGTATACGGAAAAATCACACATAAGATATATTAAAACTTGGCAGCTATGCAGAAGCTGTGTAAATAAAGCAGGTGAGTCTGCCTGTGGGATGACAGGGGCACAGGATACTACAGGATCAGCAGCAGGGCACTGACCAGAGGGTCTACAGGATCAGCAGCAGAGTACAGAAGAGCTACAGGATCAGCAGCAGA